>JARYGA010059937.1:208615-278425 GCA_030545235.1 Helianthus tuberosus
GTTAATGGAATATTTGACCGATCACCGATGTCGAAAATGTCTAGACCCGAACTGGTTCGTCGCCAACTCACAACGCCTTGCCCCGACCCAACCTACCTCCGACCTGCAACAATTCGACCTGATTATCCCACGTTAGCTAGCAACGTCTCTACGCGACCCAACCCAAGGTCGACCCGACACGTCGTCGACCCAACACGTCTCGAACCGACCCGACCCGTTAACGACCTGAAACGTCTCAACCTCGCCCACACCGTTAACAAGCTAAAATGTCTTGACCCAACCTGTTATGGACCCATAATGTTTTGAATTGACCCGAACCATTAGTAACCCGTAACTTCTCGACCCGGCCCATAACATCTCTAATCAACACAGCCCATTACCGACCCGAAACGTCTTGACCCGACTGTTTTGGTTAAAAATCTGATCAAGGATAATGTAACCAAATTTGTAAAGTGAGGTAGAGTGCTTAGGTGATGAACGATGATGAAATGAATGTCAAACGTATAAGATAATCAAACACATAGATTTATACGCGGAAAAGCCCTTGATCACTAGTAGATCATCGGCACAAAAACCTCGGGTAGTGAAAAATTATCACTACCAGCTATATTGCACAATCGAAAAATGATTACAACTTTGGATGTTGATCAAGCATTTTACAACTGATTGCTAAGAGTGTTGTGTGTGTTCTCTGGTTCGTAGTGTGTATATGCGAAATGTGAATTGTTATCTACTAACACTTCATCAACCCCTTTTGGATAACACTAACAACTAAGTCCGATCATCATGCAAGACCACGTCCACTCCTATGACCGTTTGTGGAAATAGCACGTGTAACATCTTGAACGAATCATCCACGATATTCCAGCTAAGACTCAGTCCACTTCGTTGATAACCTGCACACGAATATTAACAAACATCGAGAACAATTATTAGAAACTATAAGTAATAATAAGGATCCTTAATCCTCTGAGTCCCTGCACTACCCTCTAAGGATAACCGATTCAGACAACACATCAGAATAATGGATCCATAACTATAAAAATCTATGCCCTAACACCGACCATGCCCGATGCCGAACTAAAAGGTAGATTCTAATTCATTCACCAACAGAACACATCAAGAATGGAATTGAGATTCCAATTCCTATGCAATTCCAATTCCGATTCCATCACATTCCATAAAATGAACACCACCTTAGTACCCAACCTTGTTACTTTCCACATATCACAAAGACCAACCGTGTTCCATACCCAACCGAAAACCAGGTAAGGTTTCTTAGGCTAAAAACCAGAACCAATTATTTCAATACCTGGTCTAAGTGGTAACCGACTATATCCGAAACCGGTTCCGCGGGTGTTGAAAGTGCACCTCTAACTATAGTAAATATTGGTCCGGCCCTAAAGTGGCCCAGCCCAAGTCCAACCATCAACCCAACACACAGCACAAATTCTCACATCTTCCTCAAACTTAGGGTTTCCAACTTCAATCGTCAGAAAACCTTACAACGATCTCGTACCTTCGATACTCTTCGATCCACAAACAAAAATGAGGCCAATATTGATGAAAGGCCATGAGAGGCCACTCACTTTCCTCAAGTATAACCGAGACGGAGACCTGCTCTTCTCCTGCGCTAAAGATCACACTCCAACTGTTTGGTTTGCCGATAACGGCGAACGATTGGGCACTTACCGTGGCCACAACGGTGCCGTTTGGTGCTGTGACGTTTCAAGTTAGTTTCTTTTTCTATAATTTGGATATACTTGATTTTGTTTTCATCATAATTGTTGTTTGATATGTGCTGTTAACGTGTTAAAAGTGGTAATGATTTTGTTCAAGTGAGTTTCTTATTGTGTGAATTTGTTTAGTGTAAGTTGGATTTATGATTTTGTTTTGATGCATTGTCTTATAATTGTTGTTATTAGCGGTAATGATTTATGTTAACTTGAGTTTTGTGTGAATTTGTTAAGTAAAAATTGGATTTTTTTTTATGCATTTGTTTATAATTGTTGTTTGATATGTGTTTTTTCTATAGCGGTAATTTGGTTCAAGTTAGTTTTTAAATGTTAACTTTAGTTTGTGTGAACTTGTTTAGTGTAAGTTTGATTTTGTTTCGATGCATTGTTTGATAATTGTTGTTTTATATGTGTTGTTATTAGCGGTAATGACTTGGGTTCAAGTTAGTTTCATATTGTGTGAATTTGTTTAGTGTAAGTTGGATGTTTGATTTTGTTTTGATGCATTTTTTTTTTAAATTGTTGTTTGATATGCGTTTTAGTAGCGGTAATGATTTGGTTTAAGTTAGTGCTTTATTGTTAACTTTAGTTTTGTGCATGGTTTAAAAAACGGCTGAGGCGTTCGCCTTGAGGCGAAGCGCCCAAAAAACGAGTCTGAGACGGCGCCTCAGGGGGTTATTTTGTATGTGCGACTCATTGGGCTGAGGCGCTAAGAAAAGCTGCGCCTCAGGGGGGGTTTGATGTTTGTTTTTGATGTTTTTGACTTTTTTGTCAATTTCAAACATTTCATGTCTTTTTTATGTGTGTTTTTATGAATATAATGATGAAAATTTCAAACATTTCATGTCTTTGTTATTTGTTAACTTGAGTTTTGTGTGAATTTGTTGTTCTGATGCATTGTTTGATGTGTGTTGTTATTAACGTTAATGGTTCGGACCCTTTGGTTATTGTTTTGGAGTTGTGAGGGATTTGGTTTTGTGTGTTTTTGGTTGATAGTTGATTGGTAATTGGGATTGCAGGGGATTCAACGCTATTGATTACTGGGAGTGCGGATCAATCAGCTAAGCTGTGGGATGTTCAAACTGGAAAACAGCTTTTTACTTTTAATTTTGATTCACCTGCTAGAGCTGTTGATTTTTCTGTTGGTGATAAGCTTGCTGTAATCACTACTGACCCTTTTATGGGGCTGACATCCGCTATTCATGTTAAACGCATTGCTGCCGATCCTGATGACCGTGAGTTTGCTGTTTTCTTTTTCATATTTGGCCTGGTTTATCTGTAGTTTCTTAATGGTTTAACTTTACCGTGTTTATCTAATTATGTTTGGACTTTGGACATTTAAGCTTCCTATTAATAAGATTTGTATAGCAGTATATGGTGGTAAGTAGTGATTGGAAAGAAGCACTTTTATGCTTGATTTCTCTACAAAATATATTAACATTGATGCGTTATCTATTATGCGAAACAAAAAAAATAATACAAGCAAAACTAGAGAAATCATCTTTGATCTCTTTTGTTCCACACTGTGTATTGGTTTATTTTCTAAAATGATTATTTTAGTATATCATATAGTATGTTCTAATTAACGTAACTTTTCAGAGATTGCCGATTCTGTACTTGTACTCAAGGGCCCTCAAGGAAGGATCAATAGAGCGGTTTGGGGACCTTTAAACAAGACAATCATTAGTGCTGGCGAAGATGCTGTGATTCGAATTTGGGATACAGAGGTATACATCTTCACATTTCACATGGTTAACTTATATCGGTAAGACTTAAGAGTAATACTTGTAACTTGTATAGGTATCGTAGTAAAATAGCTGGTAGTGTTACCCACATTCTAACATAATAAATTATCAACAACAACAACCATACCCAGTAAATCCCACACATAGCAGAGCTATTGGTAGGGTCTGGGGAGGGTGGGATGTAGGCACACCTTACCCCTATCCCTAGGGATAGAGAGGCTGCTTCCAGAGAGACCCCCGACTCCAAGACAAGCAACAAGCAGAAAAAAAAAACAAAACTAGAAAGTGCAATTCACAGTAATCTATCAACAGGAAGTGGTAGAAGTGCACCTGTAAAAAAAACTAGATATATCCACAAAAGACTAAATATGCATAAAATACAAGGTGACAATCCTACGCAAAGTTCCTAAAGTATAGGAAAAATCTAAGTCCCTAAGACAGAGTTAGGACACAATAGTGCTACCTAAAATTCCTTAACCTTAATCCTATGCCTCCACGAACTCCTATCCTGGATCATGTCCTCAGAAAGGTGCAACTGTACTAAATTTTGCCTAATTCGCTCATCCTAGGTCAACCTGGGCCTGCCTCTACCCCTCCTCCCCTCTACAGTGAGGGTTTCCGCTGCCCTAACTGGCTCCGCCAACTGCCTCCTCTTCACATAATAAATTATCAATGATTTATATATGTGTGATTACCGATTGGTAAGTTATTGGGGTAACTTTAATTAGGTTATGACAATATGGTAGTCTCATGGGCTTTACGGGCGGTTTTTTCCATCTTCATGAAATTGATTTTTTGTTTAGGCATATGAAGTTGCAAATAGATTGTAGCATTTTGAAATCAATTTTTATGTCACATTTTAAGCAAAAGTTGTCATGGTTTTTGGATTTTAGCTTTAATTTCAAGCTACAGTGCATCAGTTAGGTCCGGCTCAAAACAGGTTGTTATAGAAAGTAATATTACAATGGGTTCACCTACTTTATTTGTTTTTCTGTGGCGGTTGGTGGTGACAATGGTGGTGCATATCGATTACGATGGCAGCGGTGGGAGTAGCGGGGCGTTGGCGATGACCCTAATATTTCTTTTTATGGTCTATTTATGGTAAAGTAAAAGTATCACACTCACTTCAAAGTGGTTATTGAAGTGATGGCAGTGGTTATAAAATTCCAAGGTGGTGGTGGCAGTGGTTGCACCGGCATCGGTAGTGACGGAGACCTGCAGGTGGTGGCAGTGGCGGACCCATGATTTTTTTCCAATGGGGTCCCCTTTTTCTGTGTTAACATATTTCACAACCAAACGTTATAATTTTTGGGTCGGTCGTCATTCGGGTCGGGGCGGGGCGGGCGAGAAACATAATAAAATACAATATCAAATAAAACTCTATGATCATTACTCATTAGAAAACACACAATAAAAATGTGACGTCATACGAAATGAAAAGATTACAAATATTCAAAGTTGCATATCTAACATTGTGTTAAAATTTTCAACCTCATAATAATGACGACATGTAATATTAGTCTTTTTTCTCCTTCTATATTTAAGTTATCGTATTCATATTCCATTTCCAGAATTTCGATCTTTTTTTTTTTCACAAAATGATACTACATCTTATAACTAAGTAAATAAATTAGAATTACCACGTATAAATCTTAACAAATAACAATATAAATTAAACAAGGATTAAATAGTATTACTATATACGTGGGTTCCCAATACCATAAGCAATTATGACAGCATTAAACCTTTTGGGATTGTTGGGATTGTTAAAAAAATACAAAATCAAGTCAGAAAGAGTTGTAAAAAACAAAAGATAGGACATTTAGGAATCGAACTCGTGACCTTCTTGTTAGAAAACAAGGAAGTTCCCACTACAATAGCTTCACATTTAATATTATGGGGTCCAACTAATTATTTTTATGGGGTCCTTAACAAATTTAACATATCGGTTCTATTAAATTTTTAAAAAAAATTGGGGTCCGGGGACCCCGACCGACACCACATGGGTCCGCCCCTGGGTGGTGGCTTATGGCGGTGGGGGTGTTAGCAGTGACCGGTGACGATGGCATGGTAGTGTGCTTGTGACGGTGGTGTTCATTTGGACCCTTTTGAAGTTAGAGAGTTTTCTCTGTTTTTTTTTTTTAATTTTTTTATTTTGTAATAATTTAGGCCATCATTATCTTAACCTCATTTCTTGTCTCGCTCTTTATATTCCAATTTATATCAATCCTACAATTAATTTCTTCTTTATAAACTGGCAGACTGGAAAATTGTTGCAAGAAAATGAAAAAGAAGTTGGCCACAAGAAGACAATCACATCACTTGCAAAATCAACTGATTGTTCACATTTTCTCACAGGGTCTCTAGACAAGTCTGCAAAGGTATTTTTTTTCATTTCGTATGGTTTTCATAGTCATCATTAAAACACCATTCATATTGTCCCATTTTCTTCAAAATTATTAGCTATGGGACAGCAGAACATTGACATTGATCAAGACATATGTTACTGAACGTCCAGTCAACGCCGTTGCAATGTCTCCGCTTCTTAACCACGTAAGTTTGATAATTTACTTTCAATAAAGTTCATTTATATAATATATATATTTTTTTAATAATTTTGCGGTCAAGCTTACGGCAGAGTATTTTGTACCTACATAAACTAATTAGAGAATTTCCAGAAGATTGTAGTCATTAAGAAATAAGATAAAGATTATGTCTCTGCTTTTCAGGTGGTGCTTGGGGGTGGCCAGGATGCATCTGCTGTTACCACAACCGATCATCGTGCGGGGAAGTTTGAAGCCAAATTTTATGACAAGGTAAACAATATCTTTTGTCAAGTTTTGATTTTTTATATCAGTCTATAATACCTATAAGTTAATGGTGTATGAAAATCACCCAGGTTCTGCAAGAAGAGATTGGGGGCGTTAAAGGACATTTCGGGCCAATTAATGCTTTGGCATTCAACCCGGATGGAAAAAGGTACATTTTTCATCTCCGTTTGTATCGAAATCAAGCTTCACTAATGGATCATTTAGTTGACATTTGTTTTTTTAGGGTTTATGTTCGATTCAGTAGTGATTTTTGTTTTTTTTAATGTATTATAGTTTCTCAAGTGGAGGCGAAGACGGTTATGTGAGACTGCATCATTTTGATCCTGACTACTTCAAGATTCCATCAATTTGATTTCACGGTGATATTGTTGACTTTCCCAACTTGGTTGCTTAGCGGGGTCGAGAATGCGGTGGTGTGGCTTCTATTTAATTCAAGTACTGTTGAATGATTGTTTCAGTTTTGGTGATACAAGATGCTCAAACACAAATCATTGCAAGCATGGAATGCAAATAGATAGTTTTGTTGAATTTATCTTTATTTTTTTTGCGACCAATATGGAAAGCATCATGCTGTGTCATCATAATAAGCAAGGTTGGGTAAAAAGCATTCTAAAAAATTGGTTCAAACTAGGATGCTACTTTCACATGTGGATTACTGCATAAATTTAAATTAAAGTTTAATTCATTTAAATTTTTGTTAATAAAATTCAAATATATATACATAATATTATTATTTTAGGGTCCTAATAATCACACCCTAAAATCTTAATTTTACACCCTGTATACGGGTTGTATAACGTTATACGGCCCGTGTAGAATAATTTAACATAACAAATATTTGGTTGAATAATATTATACGGCTCGTATACATAGAGAAATATTGGGTCGTATAACATTCTATACTGGTCGTATAACATTATATGAGGTTTGGGTCGTATAACATTATATGAGGTTTGGGTCATATAACATTATAAGAGTCGTATAACATTCTATACGGGTCGTATATGTTATACGGCCCGTATATATGGACAAAAAAAAAACATTCCCTGACATGTTTTTTGTGCAACAATTAATTATACAGCCCGTATAACTCTATACGGGCTAAGATTTTAAGGGTGTGGTAACAATGAGAACCTTATTTTATCAATGTTGTAGTCAGATGGTTTCATGGTTTATCCATATTGTAGGTCTGGTCTATTATAAGTATCAGAAATTACCATACATGATACATATGTGTGGTACTGGTTATCTTAAAAATTTGATTTACATCCCCCATAGCATTCTTATTAGGAGATGACCAATGCATGTACTCGGAGTACTTGTAGAGGGGGGGGGGGGGGGGGGGGGGGGGGCACGGTCCTCCCAACCGCCGGAGTGATCTCACTCCGCAAGCCGCCACCCAGCAAGGCTAAGCCTGGCGGTAAATCTCCTACCGTAGGGGCATTGGGCAGAGTAGCTTGGACTCGAACCCGCCACCTCCGGGTTAGAATGGAGGCTGGTGGCCACTGGGACACCCCCAGTGGTTACAAGGTATGATCGAAAGTTAGTACGCCACTGCATACAAGTGAACTAAGCTCCATCAGAAACTGCAGAGCTCAAGATCTCGATTACAAGAACATTTCGGAAATGCAACATAACATACACAACTGTTTGTTTGAACTCTACAGAAATTGTAGTATTGAATGTGCTCACTCGTTCCTTTTGCCACATGGCCCACATCAAATGGGTGCAAAATTAACTTTGTGGGTGTTGATAGATTGAGCTGCCTATTATATAAAGTTGTGTTTTCTAAAAAGCCATATATTAACCAATTATCATTTCTTCTACTCTCCATTTTTCACAAGAGTCCTAGCACCACCTGCCGCCAATTGGAAAATCCCATTCCCTTTTAACCGCCTCTCATTATAGCTTTTATGTGAAAGGATATATAAGAAACTAGAAAACCTTGAAAACTCTAATCCTTCGACATTTTTTGCTATTGAAAAAAATCACACAATACATGTTTTTGAGGGTTTTGAGCAAAAATAAAAATAAAATAAAAAAAAGTGCCGGCCATATTCTTTTAAAAAAAATAATCAAGTTTTTGTGTAACATATGTTAAAATCATGTGTAACATGTTACAGTCGCGTTGCGCAAAACTTATTTATTATTATTTTTTTTGTTTTTTGCTCAAAACTATTAAAAACGTGTGTATTACATGTGTGATTTTTTTTTCAAAAAAAAATGTTGGGAGGTTTGAATTTCTTAGGTTTTCTCAAATAAAAGGGTTTTCTCCCAATACTTACATTAGCTTTTATTGTATACAGATAACATGACATACAAAGGGCTTATACGGTTTAATTGATTATGTATTAAACTTACCCATATATACATGTATCTTCATATGAACTTACGTTTTTGTTCAATACACATGTCACCTCTCTAGTTTTTTATTATAACACTACGAATTAAAAAAATATATATATATTAACAAAAAAAAATTGCGCTTTATTATTATCAAGTAATTGCTAGTTTACTGAAAATAAGTTTTTTTTTTTTAAATTCAACAAACATGCACAGAATCTTGTAAGAGAAAATGAGGAATGAAAGAAAATAAAGTAATTAAACTAGATAGAGAAATCAATTAATCAACTAGCATATATATTATAAGTTAATAATAGTATAGCTAAATATAAGTTATTTAGAAGATGTATAAGATCAAAGGGTAAATTTATAAATAAAATATTTAAGCTTTAATAAAAAAACAAACTCTTTTAGAAAATATCATATAATCCATGTCTATTTAACCAAGTCCAAAACCAAACAACAATATATGTTTTACCAATTCAATCATCAACCTCAGCAAGTCACAAACAAACACCGACATATATCCTCCCAAAAAACCATGATAAGGAACATTAGATCCACAGTTTAAAACCTTCTAGCTATCACCTAAACACTGATAGCTAATCACTGGCTGACTACAGGTCTAACAACTGAATTAACCGGTTTCAAATCTGACACCTAAAATGTAAGCATTCCTGATCATACCTAATGCATCAATTAACAACAATGTTATCACAATTACCAATGGATTTAGCGACGATCATACATGTTGGTAGCATCCCATGTTGCCCCGTGAGTTCTTCGATGCTCATAATTGTTGTGATCCCCATGATATCTTATGTTAGAATATTGGGGGGCACCAGGTGAAACTGACATTTCAACAAAAATGATTGTTCATCAAAACCCGTCACATTCTGACATATGGTTAAACTGCCAAACGTAAATACACAAAGACGTGAGGAAACGAGACACTTTACCTTGTGTGTGATACGACGAAGAGTTTGGAGAAACCTCTACGTTTAACCTTGATTTGAAAGAAGAATTTGACGCAGGCATGGGTGACGTCTGCGGGTTTGGCGCAGCCTTGTCTTGCCCAGAAATCTTTTTTTACATAATTCAAATATTGAAAGTGTAAATAACAAACATAGGTGATAATGTTGACTTGATTACTTATTAATGGATTCACTAATATGTCAAACAGGCATAATAAAAAGAAGAGTTAACTTCCATTTTGCTCCCTGTGATTTGGTCATTTTAACGGTTTTGCCCCAATAGTTTAAAAATAGCCATTTTCCTCCCTGTTTTTTCTAACTTATCGTCATTTTGCTCCCCAACTCTAACTCCATCCAAAATATCCATTAACTAGAAGGGTATTTTGGTAATTTTATAGATAAAAGCAAGGGCATGTAAGTCTTTTCAGTTTTCACCTAAATAAACCTATAACTTGTTTATTTACATGTATATAAGTAATTCTTTTCTGATCCCCCATCTTTCCAACCACTAAACTCTTTCTACCGGCCACAACCATCCACCACCACCTGCAACTACCACCTGCCGACCACGACTACCGCGACTTTTAACTAAACGTTTTAATTGAGTTAGAGCCAGGGAGTAAACTACCGAAATACCCCTACTTTTAATTGAACGTTTTAACTGAGTTAGAGCAAGGGAGCAAACTGGCGACAAACTCAAAAGATCAGGGAGGAAAATGTCTATTTTTAAACTATTGGAGCAAAACCGTTAAAATGACCAAACCACAGAGAGCAAAACGAAAGTTAACTCTAAAAAGAAACATGCCAAATGGACCGAACTTGTCAAAAGTCATCCACCAAAAGTTTTTCACAAAACATGAAATCTCCTAAATCATTTTATTCAGTATATTATCTTGTCTAAGTAGATCAGGAGAAAAAGGATAACTTACTCCAAATCTTAACATTCGGTTGTAAAGAGTGACGAGGCCAGAAAAAAGCTTGACAGCATAATCAGCAATTTCTTTGGTTTCATATTCTGCGAAAGCGAAACCTTTTGGTTTATCAGTTTCTCTATCACGGGGAATGTGCAAGTCAACCACCCGCCCAGCTTGAATAAGGATATCATATAACACCCTATCAGTTACTCGTTCATCCAAGTTACCTGAGCATAAATATTAAACATCAGTTGTTGGCTGGCAGATGAAACAGATAATGCTTTATGCTAACGGATTCCATCCATATTACTTATACTAGTTGTTAACCAAGTAACTAGAAATCTGAACATTTGTGGAACCTTCCAAGAAACCAATTGATTGGATCTGTCAATAATAACCTAAAACCCAATGAAGACCTAGGTAAAGAGCATTCACTAGTTACATATAATCACAACTTTAACCTAACAATCAACCATTCCAACTGAATTGCGACTGCAACATACTCAAAAAGAAAAAGACAATTAACAAGCCCTAATTAATTATGTCGACAATTAGATGTCTGAGTGATAAAGAAATATAGTAAGATTAGAACATACCGATGTAAACTGTGCTACTAGGGTTTGAAGACATGACTGGCACAGGCAGGAAGATCAACAGACTGCTCTACAATAGACAAGACCACTGAAGATATATAAAGTTTATAAAATAATTATAAAAAAAGTAATTTACATAAGAATTTAGAAGGGGGATTTTATTCGCACATCTATCTCCACACTTTTACAATTCAATACGAATCGTATAGGGCTATACGATCCGTAATGAATAAAGTTAAGACATGGCATACTGATAGGTGTATGGGATATCTGGCAGCTGGCTTATACAGATCGTATAGAGCTATATGATCCGTATTAAGGCCATGATTTTTTGAGGTTTGAATTTTGGTGTGTTGTGTTTGATTTTGGCACATTCTATACACCCCCCCCCCCCCCCCCCATTACTAACCACACCCCCCTTGTGAGAGGAAACTATCGGTCCCACGCAGGCCCCACCTGTAAGTTATGTGAGAGGAGGGGGGGTGTAGATAGTAATAGGGGGGGGGTGTGTATAGTAGTGCCCTTGATTTTTGGTGTTTTGGGTTAGACAACAACGGTTAAATCATAACGGCACATCTAAAAGCCTTCATAATAATAAGTAAATATATTTTTACCTCGTTAGATCTGGCAACAACGGTTGGCAGGGCTCAACAAACTAAAAAAAAAACAACGGGTAAAAGGTAATGGTAAGTTTAACGTCGAATAAAAGAAAGTAAATAAATACTTACCTCGTTGAGGTCTGGCAACAACAATTCATTATGATGGGGACGAAAGCCGGACACGACCTCCTCTGCGTGATCATCATTTTCTCTCTCATCGTAAGAATCAGGGACAACAGACCCTTCCTAATACAAACGGTGTGCTAAGTATTTCTTAAAAAAAAACAAGTTAAAGAAATGCTATACCACACTGCTTTCCATAATAAATGTGCTCGTTTTTGTGTCGGACGACTCGCCGAAAATGTAATTAAGTTGAACCAAGACATTGTGTTAGCGAATATAAAGAAAAAACGAAGACAAATTCACAGAAAACAAATCGAATATAAATCGTCTTCATCTTCCTTCATAGTTTATACATGCCAAGCAGAATGCAAATTCACAGTCCAATACGGGTCGTATAGGCCTATACAACCCATATAGGGCTGACGAAATGTTCTTTCAATCGCTCTATGCCACTGTTGAGTGACAAAAAGCAACCCCGTACTATAATACGAATTGAATATGAATCATTTATAAAGGCCAAGCAGAATGCAAATTCACAGTCCAATACGGGTCGTATAGGCCTATACGACCCGTATAGGGCTGACACAATGTTCTTTCAATCACTTTACGTCACTGTTGAGTGACAGAAAGCAACCTCGTACTAAAATACGGATTGTATAAGCCTATACGATCCGTATAGGATTTGTATGGGAACCCTATCTGTCAGCTTTTATAGACAACCTATGACTAATACGCATCGTATAGGCATATACGATGCGTATTAGTTCGCATGAGGAGATAGTGTCAGCCTTTGATTGACCTTGGAAATTGAATTTAACCTAATACGCATCGTATAGGCCTATACGATGCGTATTGGTGGTGTCGATTTAATTTTTCAAAGTGTGCCAATAATTACGACCCATTTAGAAACCTCAATTTGGATATCTAGAGGTGCACCTAGATTATATCTCGGTTAAAAGGGCTATGACCTGGATTAGTTACCGAAGATCTTAGTTCCCTCAGAAGAATTAAGCTTTTTTTAACGGCAAATTTGGATCACTGACGGACCAATCATCGTGCCACCAGCGGAATCACCCGATCATATCCATCTCCACTAGGCAATAACGTTTATACACAAATTCAGAAGGAAACCCAATAAATATCGGAAAAATCCACTTATGGAAATCGAACCCAAAACTCATGATCACTAAACTTTATCATACCCCTAAGATGTATTGTGACAGCAAGAATTAAGCTTGTTAGATTATTTGGTTAAGTCCTTTCATCTTTCTGTATTTAAAGACTTTACATTGGTCCAATGATACTTGGTTTTGGGTGTGAAATACCATAAGATTAAAAATAATAATTACAAGTTAATTATTATTTTTAATCTTATGACATTTCTCTTAAAAGATACAGGTTTAACTCTTATTTGCTGCAGAGTGAGGCATTGGTGGGTAATGATAGGAGACCCAGGGAAACATTGGTTCGATCCTTAAGCTAAATGGTTTTTTCCGGTAATTTTACCGTCGTGTCTACGGGGGTGGGTTACCGGGTTTTCTCCGGAATTTGTGGTGGACTTGGGTTACTCTCAGAGTATTCCGTTTGATCCAGTGGGTGCCCCGAGAGTGCTCGGGATTGATTATGTTGACTTGACCGTTAAAAAAAAATTACAAGTTAAAAAAACATAACTGTCTATATAGATAAATGAGGCATTTAATTTCATTTAAGTAAAAATATAAGGTGAATTGAAATTTAATAATTAAAACTATGACTTGGTCGGTAATGAGAATTTGCCTAATAACGGTTTTAACATTTGTTTTATATCTCAATATGATAATCATTATACATTTGCGCTTGAATTTCAACTTGATTTCGCCCGTAAGGATGATTATGAGTAAGCCGGAGAAATATACATTCCATGTGAGCGAAGCTAAGCGTAAATAGAAACCATTGTTGCTTATTTAACATGTAAACGTGGGTTAGTGTGATTTACACATTTGGAAAGCAGGGTCGGTCATGTAGTTCAACGTAAAGCCTCTAATTATTTTCCGGGGTTGGAGGTGAATGGGGCTTGGGAAACGAATCCGGTAGTCATTAAAAGGGAGGTTATGCGATTTTTCCGGGATAAGTTCAAAGAAAATATGGTTGTTCGGCCGCATTTAGTTTGTTATGGTATTGCGACTTTAAATCAGGTAGATGCCGATTTGTTGGTTGGTGAGTTCTCGGGTCAAGAAATAAAGAGAGTTGTGTTCGATTGTGGTGCTGATAAAGCCCCCGGCCCGGATGGATTTAATTTTAGATTCATCAGGTTTTTTTGGGACTTGCTCGAGAAAGATTTTGTTGATGTCTTGGGTCATTTCCACAGGTCGAGAAGGTTCAGTGTGGGGGTTGGTTCTTCTTTTTTAACGCTTATCCCAAAGGTGACTAACCCATCGACATTGGGTGAATTTAGACCGATCAGTCTTATAGGGAGTGTTCTCAAAGTTGTCTCTAAGGTGTTGGTGAACCGATTGAAGACGGTCATGAATAATTTGGTTTCGGAGCATCAATCTGCATTCTTATCTGGGAGGTATATTTTAGACGGTCCCTTGGTGACTAATGAGGTTATTGCGTGGGCAAAGAAGAGGGAGAAAAATATTTTTTTGTTCAAGATAGACTTCGACAAAGCGTATGACAATGTTAATTGGGAATTTCTTCTGTCGGTGTTGTCTCAAATGGGTTTTTCTCCGGTTTGGTGTGATTGGATTCGTGGTATTTTGATGGCGTCGAGGGCGTCGGTGTTAGTGAATGGGTCTCCTACCTTTGAATTTGGATGCCAAAAAGGCATTCGACAGGGAGACCCCCTATCTCCTTTTTTGTTTATTATTTTGATGGAGGCGTTCTCAGGTATGTTGAAACAAGCTTGTGTCTTAGGTGCTTTTCATGGTATCAAGCTCCCTAATAATGGGCCGTTGCTTTCTCATCTTTTATACGCGGATGACGCTATGATTTTGGGGGAGTGGACTTCCGTCAACTTTATTAATTTGAAACACATCCTCCGTATTTTCTTTATGTGCTCGTGGCTTAAGATCAATCTCCACAAATCCATTCTGTATGGTGTGGGAGTTGAAGATGTTGAAGTTAATATGCAAGCGGTGGGTATGGGGTGTAAGCCGGGGGCGATTCCTTTTTCTTATCTTGGTATTAAGGTTGGGGCAAATATGAATAGGGTGGCGAATTGGGAGCCGGTTGTGTCCAATTTTAAAATGAGGCTATCGAAGTGGAAAGCAAATTCTTTATCTATCGCCGGGCGGTTAACTCTTATCAAGTCAGTGTTGGATAGCTTGCCAACTTATTATTTTTCTTTGTTCAAGGCTCCTAAGAAGGTGATAAACGATTTGGAAGGATTGATGAGACGGTTTCTATGGGGAGGCTCGGAGGAGGTGAGGAAGTTGAGTTGGGTCGCTTGGGAGGTAGTTACTAAACCAATAAAAGAAGGTGGTTTGGGGATAGCTCGTTTAGAGATTAATAATAATGCGTTGATTTCTAAGTGGCTTGGGAGGTTTCTAAAGGAGCAATATGCGATGTGGAGAAGGGTGGTGGTATCTATTCACGGGTCGACTCGTAGTTGGGGTCTTGCTCCGGTTAACAATGCTATACCGGGTGTTTGGAAAAACTGCGTTACGTTTTGGAACAAATTTAAGGTGGGTGGGGTTGGTTTTAATAGGGCTATCCGTGGTACAGTTGGTAACGGGTCTCAAATTAGATTTTGGTTGGGTTCGGAGCCTCTCAAAGACAAGTTCCCTTCTCTGTATGCGATTGAAAAGAATAAAAGGGTGCTGATCGCAGGTCGGTTGAGAGCTGCAGCGGATGGTTTGTTGGTGTTGTGGGAGTGGACGCGAGCACCTGATACTGCTCAGGAGATTGTGGATAAAGGTTTGATAGAAGACCAGCTACAAACAGTCCGCATGGAGGATCGGCCAGACGCTTGGTACTGGGCGCAAGGTAACAACACTGATTTTGAGGTTTGTGCGATAAAGAAGTGGATGCGAGGTGCGGATCCTAATGCAGCAGATTTCGGATTTCAATGGTCTAATTGGGTCCCAAAAAAATGCAACATTTTTATGTGGCGGGCGTTTTTGGACCGTCTTCCCACCAAATTGGCGTTGGCGAGAAGAAATATAGTAATTGACGATACTACGTGCGTATTGTGTGAGAGCAGTGAAGAATCAATTGAACATATTCTTACCGGGTGTATCGTTTCGATGGGTGTGTGGAATGCGATTTCTTCTTGGTGCAAGATTCCTAGGCCGTTCGTCTTTCATATCAACGATTTGGTGAATCTTCATAAAGATAGTGGTGTCACGGGTAACAAAATTTCGATTTTACAAGGCATTATCATCATAGCGAGTTGGAGGTTGTGGCGAGCTAGGAATGACAAGATATTTTCTAGCAAGGATACTCAAGTGGTGGATTTGGTCGCGGACATAAAGTCTTTGGGGTTTCTTTGGTACAAGTATAGGTTTAAACAAGGGGTAGTGGATTGGAATAGATGGTGTTTGTTTGATGTTATGTGATTTTTTGATGTAATTTTTGGCTTTCGGCGTCTATCTTCGTCTTGGTGATAGGCGTTGGGTGCTTGGTGATAGGCGTTGGGTGCGGTTGTTTTAATGATAGTCAATTTTCAAAAAAAAAAAAAAAAGTAACCTAGGCTTAGGCTTAATGCCCTCAAAAAATAGGGCCCCCACTTAGTGTATGTGTGTGCATTAAATAAAAGTTGCAATGTAACAGAATTAAAAATCCAGTTATTTGCAATGTAAAATAATTAAAAATCCAGTTATTTTATAGAAGATTTGTAGGCAACGAAATTAGGTGAGTATGAAGATGAATGCGAGTTTCTGGGAAGTGAATCGATAGGTTCTACTATTGTGCTTTGATATATCGCTACAATACCATAAATCTATAATCATGGTCATTCATATCGCATGGTTACTCGAATTCCAGTCGCTTAAATCGTCGCTTGGCTACTTCAAATCACAATTCTGATTAAACCAGCTTCAATTCTTGAACCCGGTTATTGTTGATTGAATGGCAATCCTGATTTTTTTCGTAAATCGCAATTATGCTTCTTCTCTTTTGACTTAAATTGACTCAACATGTTAGTAATACTTAAACAAAATAACAAGTTATTTGCTTAATTTAATTGTTTAAATTGATTTATCCATTTAGGTAATAAAGTGATTACTTTATATTTGATACTTGATTTGTTTATTGAACTACTTTTCAAGCTAGTAAAGTAATAGATTATAAGTGACTTTTTAGTTCGACATTGAATATGATTATTTGGCTGAATTGAGTGTTGATGTTCATGTAAGATTAAATATATTTTATGTTATATTTAATCTAGTAGCCATTATAATCATTTACATTATATGGATCAAAATATATAACAATCCTATTAAATAATTAGTTGGTAATTGTTGATGGGTCAAATTACCTTTATTAACTAATTAGGGTTTCCTCCTGGGTGCATATATAAGGAGATAATTAGAGGGTTAAAGGGTTAGACTCTTATCACAATAACATCACTCATGAAATCGCCCCCTCTCCATAACCGATTCCCTTTTCGGTTTCTCATCATCACCATCATTAGATTGCACCCTAAGGAGGAACCAGATCAAGCTGACAATCATGTCAAACTCTGTTGCTGCGTCTCCATCTGGATTCTCTGATGACCTGTACTGATGCAATCAAAGGTATGTTTTCATGTTTTCCATTATGCCTAAAACAGAACTGACCAACATGTGGTGTCAGGCATATGTTGATTAGTCGGTTCTGTTTTATATCCGTAAATCTGGAATAAAACTGGAAAACCGTTTTGAAAACCTTAATAAAATCCCGTTTTGCCATCCGAAATCATCATTACGGATGATTACGGATCTGGGTTTTGTCATCTCGAATGCATCTCGGATCATTACGGATCATTTCGGATCATTATGGATCTGGGGTTTCATCATTACGGATGCATTACGGATGAAAGTTCATTAAATTTTTACTGTTCCAAAATCGATATGCTTAAAATGTTATAAAATTTCCATATTTCGGATGAATGTTTTAATGTTTATTTTTTAGGGTTCATCACTTGTTCATCAGAAAATTCGAAAATTCCCTTAGTTTTGGAATGAATTTAGGATTATTGGGTGTTTGTTCCTGTTTGATTTATTTTTATCTAATTAGATTTTTCGAAATCTGTTATTTTATTAATGGATATAATTTTTCGAAATAAACAGATAAATATAATGAATATTTAAACAGGAAACTTAATCCCATAATCCCTAAGATTTTAGATTTGAACCTTAACAATTAATAACTGCTTAAATTAAGGATTTTGTTGCTTGAGGAACACATTTCGGATGAACATTCCGGATGAACATCTGTTTCGTCCATCACGGATCAATAACTAACTGATCATTCCGGATGAACATTCCGGATGGACATTCCGGATGAGCATCTGTTTCATCCATTACGGATCAACATCTGCCTGATCATTACGGGCCATCACGGATCATTTCGGACTAACCATTTCGGACTAAGCATCATCATCCGAAATATATCCGAAATCATCCGAAATGACTCGACTTAGGCGTCTTGGACACATTCGAGATCATTCGAAATGGTCCATTTCGGATAGTCCGAAATCATGAGTGTTCATAAATTTCAAGACTTATTCGAAATCCTATTACTTTATTGAGCAGTTAATGTGAACTAAAATTTAGCTCAGGGCTCCGCCCCGAACCCCGTGCGGGGGCACGCTGTTCCCCTGCAAACCCCAGCGAACTCACCGCGGAGTTCGATCCGCGCTAACAGGTGGTTTGCTACTAAATAATTGGTTTTTGTAATTACTTAGTTAATTAATAAGGATCAAATAATGTTTTACAAAACCAAAATGGCTTTACTTGAATGAGCTTCTGATGTATCATTTCTGGCCAAAGCTGATTTGATACATCTACTTATCATCCAAGTATTACGAAAGCTATGTTAAGTGTGCATCATAAACATGAATGTCTTAATATCTGGCCAAAGCTGATTTAATTCATTCATAGATGGCATACTTAACAAGTGCATAACTAAAGTGATTGTCTCAATTTCTGGCCATAGCTGATTTGTTACAACCACTTTGCACACATGCTTAAATGATTACACTTCTGGACAAAGCTGATTTGTTTTCGTTTAAGTAGAACTTTAAATAAGTCTATTATTTTGATGTTAGTAATAGACATATCACAACCTCTTCACACAATGATCCTTATATTAATGATCCTTAATTAATTTTTATGATCATTTCGTCTGCCTTATTCTTAGTACCCAAAATTTTTACTCTCTATAATTTTCTTCTGTAAATCTATATCTCATCCACTCTTATTCCTAAATCTGACATGTTTTGCTTAAAGTTTCTATAAGAATTAGCTCTTAAATTAAATCCTTGATTATCTCTTATGACACGATGATCCTATTGCTCTCTTCTGATAAAGCACTACAGAAGAAAAGTAGAGCATGATGAATAGGACAAATCAAACATGACGTCTCTTATGATAATCAAGAATAAGTGCTGTCACTAAAAGATTATTCCAGATTAAGTCTTTCCTAAGACTAATCCATAATTGTGGAATAATCACTAGAACTCCTAAGATGCATGTCTTCATTTAAAATTCTAAACTATAAAGCTAAGTGGTATATGTGAATACATAATAATGTACAATACCATGACCCATAAAGTTAATGTTAGTGCATTCATCTGTCGTCTTCGTCTTATGTCGAGTCTCGAATACGTTGCGGTTCGGATCAAGCATGATGTCATCATTATTAATGATGACATCATATCAATGACATCACAAGTCTACAACATTCATATGGAACAAGACAAAAGCACATGAATTCGAATTGAATGTTTTCATATAAGACAAAATATGCATGTAAATTAGTCTGATTTCGCTCAACATGCACGTGAATGTGATTCCGCCCGGAATCAAATGTTTTGATTTCGCTCTTGTTGTAACCGTGTTATTTCGGGCGGAATTAAAGGCACTATATATAGGTGGTGAATGTTTAGAGCGAAATCAGTTAGAAGACTTCTTGATTTCCATACCGAGGTGCTGCCGGTGTGACGTTTGCATGTAAACTGTTAAAGATCAATACAAAAGGTGTTTAAAAGTGAATTGCTTGCTGTTTCTACATCAGTTTCTTGTTTTCCGCACCTGAAACTGATTAAAACTCCTCTGAAAGACTCGTTCGGGTCAGAATACGATCCTACAAGTGGTATCAGAGCCAAGTACGAGGAGTTCTGTCGAATTCAGCCGGATATTATTGTTTTTCTGTCTTCTACACCATTCTTTCATCAGTTCAGAAAGATTTAACGGTCAAAATCGGTTCAAATTTTCACAAATTGTATAAAAGTGACTATTAACAAATCCTTGAAAGTTTCATAGCTAAAATCGACTTAAAAATGGACCAAAATGGACTCCGAGTTGATTCCGCTCGTAATGATCATTCCTGTTTTCGCTCTTAAAAGTCTGATTTCGCCCCTAAACTTGCTGTTGATTTCGCTCTTGGCTGCTAAATCTGTGATTCCGCTCCTGAACTTGATGTTGATTTCGCTCCTGGTTGCAAAATTTTTGATTCCGCTCCTGATTGTTTTTTATTCCGCTCCTGTAAACATTTGATTCCGCTCATAGTTTCAAAGTCCGATTTCACAAGATGACAAGTTTAATCAGACCCATATGCTTTCATTTAAAACAAAGTTGATTTTGCATGAGAATATAGTCAGGTGTCAGCCATTATAGTTGAGGTCCAATTAGATTGTTTTTGAAATTGGTGTTGTCAGTTTATGATGGTTGCACATGTGATGTTGTTGGCACAAGTTACGCTTCATTGATTCATGTGATCTTAAGAATTAAAGGTTCAATGAGAATTGAGTAATCATCATTACTAGTTTTGTCGGCAATTAAAGGTTACATGTGGGGTTCAATTAAAAGTTAGTGGGAGATTGTGAAAGTTATCAGAATTCATGTGATGCACTAGTTTTGATAAAGTTTGTTTTCAGTTAATTTGATATTCAGAACCATTAGTGTGTGCATGTGAAGTAAGATAAAATGTCAGCTATTTTGATCAAAGTTGCATGTGAGTTGGACAGTTTTGCATGTGATTAAAGTTAGTAGCCCACTTCATGTTATTGGCCCAATCAAATTGAAGTGTTACTTGAAAGAATCAGCCCACCATATATCTTCAGACTACTAAAGTCAAGTTTGGTTAGATTATTAATTGTGTTGTCAGCCCAAGTATTTCAACGGCCCAAGGTTTAAGTCAGTTCACACCAAATTCAATTCACATCAATATTCAGCCCAAGTCCAAGTTTCAACATTAAAAAGTCCTCGGCCCAATCATCTTTGTTAATTGTCAGCCTCAGTTGAAAGTGTTCTATATCAAGCTTTATCGGCTCAATTGAATTCATATCTTTTTAGCAAAGTTCATTCATTCAGCAATCTCACGTCATCAACATTTAAACAAGTCCACAAATCTTCGACACGAGTCTTAGATTGTTTTCATCAACACAATCTTACATATTCATTTCGTTTAAACTGATTGGTTTGTTTGTTTTTCATTCAGGTGATTCACGAGGTGAACCAGTTCGTTTGAAAGCTAGTTTGAGAAATTCTTCGATATCGAATCATGAGTGAAGATTTTTACAACGCATTCGCAACATCTCCGACTACTCCGTGTGACATTGCTAAGAACATGACAATGGAGAATGAAACCGGAACAATGCAAAAACCCCCGAAACTTATGGGAATTGAAGATTATCACGGATGGAAGAAACGGTTTGAGAATTGGGTTCAGGCGAATCATTTAAAAGCTTGGGAGAGCATCGAAACTGAATATGAGAGGCCAAAGAATTCAGCGGGAGTGGGTAAAATCATTTCAGAATTCACGGAGCAAGAAAGAGAGAGTTACAAAGGAGAAAAGATGGTGATCAATTTGTTACAACAAGCTGTTAAAGAAGATATATTTGTGTTGCTTCAACATGATGAAAACGCTTATTCTATTTGGGAAGCTATTGGAAAGAAATTTGAGGGAAGTACTGAAATGCTACAAAGTAAAGCAGCTTTGTTGAAAAAGGAATTTGAACTATTTACGTGCATGCCTGGTGAAACAACAAAGAGTCTTATTGAAAGATACTTTCATCTTGTACGCACTATGTCATAGTTGAAGATTACAAAACTCCAGCAGAATGGGTTGAAAAGCTTGCTGATGCGTTACCGCAACAGGAATGGGGTACATATCTGATGATATTGAAAAATTCCAGACAGTTTAGAAGGTTATCGATTGCACAGTTTATAGAGAAGTTGGAGGCACAGGATCTAGAGCAGCAGAAAATTGCTAGAATGAATAGTTCTACTCATCAACAAGATATTAAATTGTACTACAAAGGAAATGTTCAAACTGCTGAAGCAAGTCCAAAGGTACAAACTGCATTTAGTGCTGGAAATCAATCTACACCAAGCAGTCAAGGATCAGTCAACACTAGTGGGTTCTCAACGGTGAATCCTCCAAGTGTTCAAAGTGCATCTGCTGGAAATGGGCATTCAATTCAGTGTAATGTAGCTCTACATCTTCAAAATGGTCAAAATTATTCTGAAGAAGTTGTAAAACATCATATGGGATTATTGGTCACTGCATTAGAGTCTTATGAAGGGTTGATTGCTGGAAGAATTGGTAATCTGATGCTCACAAAGGAAGATTATGACCAAATTGATGCAGAGGAGCTGGAACTGATGGATATTAAATGGGCCTTAGCTAGTGTTTTGAGGAGAGCAGAAAAATTTAGATTGGTTACAGGAAGAAATGACTTCTTGGATGCAAATCTTTCTAATCTAGGATTTGATAAATCTAAAGTTGTTTGTTTTCGTTGCAGGGAAAAAGGCCACTTTAAAAGAGAGTGCAAGAATCAGGAGCCGAGAGGAGCAAAGGAGTCGTCTGGGAAAGATGATTATTATAGGAAAACCATTTATCAGCAAATCACTCATCAACCGCATCAACAAAAAGAAGTTCAAACGACACATGGAAGAATGATCGAAGATGCAAACAAAAAGGCTTACTATGGCATCATGGATCAAGATGACGAGAAAGTAGCTGATGGTTTTAGCTGGGACAAGTACATTCCAGCTGATCCTAATGTTAAAGCTTTTATTGCTCAGATTGTTCAAAAGCCATAGTTGATAAAGGAATGGATGGCTGTGATGTCGGATGATGAGGAGAGTCAAGATGGAAAATCTGTTTCTTCTGAAAGCAGTGATGATGAAGAAGTTGAATAGATAAACATTGGAAAATCTCATTTATCTTCTGACAGTTTTGAATTTTATTTTGCAGATAAATTGAAGAAAATCAAAGAGAGAAAAACTGCAAAAGAATTGAAGGAAGTCAAAGTGATTGAGAAAATAGTGGAAGTTGAAAAGATAGTTGAAGTCGAGAAGATAGTTGAAATCACAAAACCTTGTCTTACGTGTTTAGAGTCTTGTAAACAATGTATAGAGAAAGATGAGAGGTTTAGTGAGTTAGAAAAGTTGAAAGAAAAGTTGTTGTTTGATGTAAAGAATTTGAAAAAGTCATATGATGTATTGAACATAACTGTGAATAGTCTGGAAAAGACTAACTCTGAAAGAGAGAAAGCTTTGAAGATGTAGAATGCAACCATGATGATAAAGCAGAAAGAGATCAACTTGTACATAGAAGAATGTGCAAAGTGGAAGAAAGAGTTGGATAGTGAAGCAACTGAGAATGAAAGAATCAGAAGATTGCTGCAAAGTTATAAAGGTTGTGACTACATAATTGATAGAATTTATCCAACAGTTGAAGGATTTGAAGCGTTTAAAGGTGAATAAACAAAGCCAAAGAAGAAGAAGGATATTGGTAAGAAACAGGGTGTCTGTTATAATAAGTGTCCGCCTCCGATTTGGGAAGGGTACTCGTCTAGAAAACCTAACGAGGAAGAACTAAAAAAGGCAGTTAATATAAAGTTGGAGTCCGAGATAACCGATGTTTTACCGGATAATATTGATGTCACGTTCACAGCGTCCGACACAGATCATGAGTCATAACTGATAAAACGAGTGGTCGATCAGGTGTTGGATAAGGATGAGGAGTCAGAGTCAAAGTCTGAGTCCAAAAGTTCGTGTCAGTCAGTTGGGAGTTCAAGTTCGTCCGAAAGGATTTCAAAATCGTCGGGAAAACGGGTTTATAGTAAAGAGTTTTTATTGTAAAAATCTAATTTGAATGATGAAACATTTGAAGTTGTATATACTTTGAATGATTCTGACAAATTATATTTTGATAAAGAGTTTCCAATAAGAAGTGTTCATTTTGACATGATCAAAAAGGTTTTCAAAATGACAGAAATTAATATTTCTGAAATAAAAGATTTAAATCTTACTGGAAAACCTAAAAAATACACTTCAAGAGTACAACAACGTTTAAACAAGAAAAAGGGTTACAATTCTGGTTCTGGTTTTCAAAAGAAACCAAACCACAATCGTAGCTACAAAAAGAAAGGACTTGGTTTTATTCCACCTAAAAACTATAAAAATGAAAAATATATTAAATATTTTAATTCCAGAGTTAAATTTGTTTCAGGGACAACTGCAGAGGAAGAACAGAAAAGCTCATTTTGGAGACAAACAAATCAAGAGTTTCTTGCTGAAAAGATGAAGAATGGAGCTTATCAAAGGAAAGAAACAAGAACCTGTTTCCGATACAATGAAACTGGTCACATTGCATGGAACTGTCCGAAAGCGACAAACACAAAACAGGGAGTTTCTGGAAAACTGAAAGAAGTTATTGTTGATAAAACCGAACCACCAACTGAAAAATTTAAAATTTTCAAAAATTCAACATTTGAAGTTGGTGAATGTTCGAAGAGATTTTACAAGCGAAGTGTTAAACTTGACAATCAAAAATGGATTGTTAAGAAATCTGATGTAAAATCTGGCGATGAATCTGATTCCACAAAATCAGAGGAGCCACAGTTTGATGAGAGTGATGAAAACTCAGTTCCTTCAATGGATGATGAGAACTTTCCACCATTGAGAACTGAAAATTTTAAAAGGAAAACTGGAAAGTCTGAAATCTCAAATCAGAGTTATTCTGAGAAGGATAACTTTGATGTTGAGAAAGCGTTTAATGGGAAAGTTAAGAAGATTTTCGGAAAAATGGTTGATGGAAAGGTGAAAGGGGTAAAGGAGTTTTATGCTAAAAAGAAAGCAACTTACACTCCAACTGCTTCTGATTTGAAAACACCCAAGGCTGGTCAGGCTTGGGTGGACATTTTCTTTGCTTGAAAAACCTGACTTGCCGGAGATCCCAAGTTTGTAATAGCGGATCAGGAATCGGCATCTTTCTTAAAATTGATTGTGTAAATGAATCTTAAAGTTTGTTAAATTTTACAGATTGTGAATTGCCGGAGCTTCCAGGTAGGTAAGTGTGAAGCAGGAATCGGCATCTTGATTGGTAAAATGGTTTGTATAGATGATTTATTCCTACATGTGATTAAATGTTTTGGATATACTTACAAGTGGTAAGAGGTTGATTCTGGCAAAGCGATTAATCAAGGTCATTAGTTTGAACTTGATGTAATCTTCATACAAGCGATTGAATGGACAGTATGATGAACCAAACCCCTAATTTTACAAGTGGTAAAATCAACAAAACTTATTTTCCGGAAAAATAATTTTGGTTAAAACAAACTTAAGTGTTTTGAAATCATTATGAGAAAATAGTTTTGTGAAAGGGGGAGTTCTGATTGTTTATGCCAAGTGGATGGCGAATTGAGGCGATTTGATATTGGTTGTCAAGTTTACTGTATAGTTTGTTTTCAAATTTCCTAAAATGTGTTTGCATTTTAGGGGGAGTAGAAATTTTTGAAAATACAAAAACATTTGAAAATTTGAAAAAAGACAAAAACATGATAAAATTCAAAAATGAGTTTCGTTGAGAAAAGAGGAAATGATAGTACATTAGTGGGCTGTCACAACATGCTAAAGATTTGGAAAGTTAAAATGTGATAAACAATCTCACTGAGGATATGTCAGTAGGTTTTTGCACATTTAGTAGATTGTGACGAGATATAAACCTATAAATCAAACTTGCTTATTATGTGGGTTAACAAAACTGCTTGGATATATAGGTAACCCCTGAAATCTTGTTTGAAAGGCCCCTTATTCTGAGATACTAGGTCTTTATGCTCAGTGATATCTGGGGTATTATCCCGGGACTTCTGCTGAATGGAAGTTCTGACCTAGTCCTCGGATAATACTTTCCGCAAATGCTTGAAACATAGCATCGCCCTCAGCAAATTGATGAAACAATAAAATTGATAGTCATTGGTGTTGTAATGCAAAAGATCCTCTAAAGGGGACATACCCAAAAGAGTCATGATCTCTTTGCTGAACGGTAGTTCTGACCTGAGCTCTCATGATTCTTCATAAGTTATTAACCCCTTACAGATATCATCTGTGGTATACTCACCTGTAAGACTGAATATAGGGATCTGGATACGGGAGTATATTCAAGTAGTGGGACACACGGATAAGTTTAAGTCTCTTAAAACATTAACATCGTATCTCGGATAAATTGAACTTTGTGTGAAAATTTAAGTGGACAAATATACTGACAATCTAGGTGAATTGTTTAGAACTTAAAATGAAATGAAGCTTAACGGTGTTGGTGACTTGTCTCATAAACTGATATGATTCTCTTACACGAACTCACAAAAATGTTGTTTGTAAATATTTCGTTACTGCATTACATGTTTCTTTATTTCAAAATCCAAAAAGATTTTCAGTGTGTTTTAGTATAATTTTTGAAAAATCCAAAAAGATTTTTGATAACTGATGTTGAAGAGCTGATTTTCAAAATTCCAAGTGCTAGACATGATGAACAGATGGTTTGGGAGAATGTGTTTTGAAAAGATAAATGATTAATTTTTGCAAATGGTTCATCAGAATTTATCATTGATAAATCATTCTGATTTAATTTAAGAGAGAATCTGGGTTTATAAATTTGTTAAATGTTAAATTTGTGAAATTTATTTCTGGGTTAAGAATGTGCAGGTGTAGTCAGGTTTTGATTTTGAACCTGAAGATAGAGTGCCAGGTTCCGATACCTGAGGATTCTGATTGGAGATAGCCAGAAAATGATCTTGAGACATGAAGAGTTAGGCTGATTGGTATGAAGAAGCTGTGAGATGTGAACACCAGACTACGATCCTGAAGCAGATGATGCTGAAGAACTGAAGGAATGCCAGCACATTGCAAGGGGGAGTCTGTTGATGCTGATTGAAAGAGTGAAGCACAAAGACTGATAAAGACGTTGAAGACTCGACACTTAAGACTCGTCAACATCTGAGGGGGAGTCTGTTAGTGCATTCATCTGTCGTCTTCATCTTATGTCGAGTCTCGAATACGTTGCGGTTCGGATCAAGCATGATGTCATCATTATTAATGATGACATCATATCAATGACATCACAAGTCTACAACATTCATATGGAACAAGACAAAAGCACATGAATTCGAATTGAATGTTTTCATATAAGACAAAATATGCATGTAAATTAGTCTGATTTCGCTCAACATGCACGTGAATGTGATTCTGCCCGGAATTAAATGTTTTGATTTCGCTCTTGTTGTAACCGTGTTATTTCGGGCGGAATTAAAGGCACTATATATAGGTGGTGAATGTTTAGAGCGAAATCAGTTAGAAGACTTCTTGATTTCCATACCGAGGTGCTGCCGGTGTGACGTTTGCATGTAAACTGTTAAAGATCAATACAAAAGGTGTTTAAAAGTGAATTGCTTGCTGTTTCTACATCAGTTTCTTGTTTTCCGCACCTGAAACTGATTAAAACTCCTCTGAAAGACTCGTCCGGGTCAGAATACGATCCTACAGTTAAGGGCTTACGCATGGAAATAAGTACATTTTTCCAGTACATTACATACTAAGATTTTCACTTGTACAATTTGATGCCTTATAGATCAACTATAACACTCAAAAGTACCAAAGTATAACGAGTGTGTTGATAAGCAACATATGTACAAAGAAATAAATATTTGGCGCTGGAAAATAAGTTGTTACTCACCTTACAACCACTTAAACTTTAAAAGAGGATTGTTCTAAGGTCCATAGACAAATTACAAGTAAAAATTCCAACTCTAAGGTTCTTCAAGGGAAAATCTCAGTGCATAATTATGCCATTAGACTAGACATAAGCAACGAGACTATCCATTATTCAGAAGAACAGTTGGATAAATTAATTAGATAGTCACTTACTAATGATATTTAAGTCTGATAATTCTTTAATATTCCTATTAACACATGATTAGTTGACTCTAGTTCCATACGTTTCCTTACCAGAACTCAACAAATAACTAACATGAGAGTTAGTGACAAAATTAATTGTTAAAGCTATAAGAACCATATAAACAGTCTTTTAACAAAGCTTTTCGATACCTTACATATTCTGAAGATTAATCAGAATACAGTATCATTACTTAGGCTATGTTATGAAGATTGTGAGGTTTGCATAGTCAACCTAAAGTCATACTTACCTTAAACTCTCATCTTATTTGTTCTAAATATCTGGATTGAAACATTACTAAGATGAAACTAGATGATACCTTATTTTTTCACAACTTTTGTCATCATGCAAATGAGAATTTGACAAAAGGAAAATGAGACCTATAAATTTCATCACATTATAACCAAAATTCATGAGAAATCATGACATGGTTAATGAGGATGATTTTTTATCTAATCTCATTCTAAGTGATTTTAAATCATGACGTTATAGCCCTAAATATTACTTGGCTTAAGGAATAAGTATGGGTCCATCATAAGTCATTAATTGACATTCGTGGAACTTATTCCAAATGGAATATTCAGACATAATTCATTTATCATTTAAAAGACTATCAACTTGTATCTAAATTTTGTCGCATATGGCTCACGGTCTTAGAAAAAAATCTATTCATATACATACTTTATAAGATTTCTGTTAAATATGTCCCTAAAGTTTCTTATGATATCTGGACATTAAAGAAATCAAATAAAGTCTAACGTATATATGATAGGTTCCCACGTCACGTACCTCATTGAAACTTCTCTTGTAGCATTTCTAGAGATATCAAAGATCAGTGGGAGCATTAAGTGTTTTAATAATAACTTGCAATAGTTGCCAGAGGTGGGGAGTGAAAACTTTATATTACTTCAATTTACACCTCTTGTACAAGACACCGCTCCATCACGACATTGTTCTATCATAACTTGTCTCCTTAAAATCTAATGCTACTCTTACAAAAAGTTTCATTGTTGCTTAATTGTGGGCACACTTAGATTTCTTACATAAACTAATATAATCCTCAACAAGAGAAATCACGACTAACGTCATTAATTTGTTTTCTTTATTAGAATCTGTTGGTCGATAAATATTGACCCTAAGCATACTGAGTTCCTAAAGTTTTCTAAGGTCAGTGGGAGCAGTCAAAAGTCCTTATCATGACTTGTAAGGAATACAAGATGCGGTGGGAAGAGTGTCATTAAATTTCACTCCAAATTTAACTCCGATTACACCTCTTGTACACCATACTGCACCAACTCTTATAAACTTAGAATGAAAATGATAGCAACCTAACCAAGAGCTAATCCATAAAACTGAAACTTCTAATAAACCCAATAATCAACTCAAGGGGACATCTAGGTTTAAAAGCCTACTAACTTTGATGATTACACAACCTCCCTAACTGAAGTTGAAATGGATTTTGGAAATGTTTACTGATCCTATCTCTTCAAATTAAGCCACTGGTGTCAATCAATATTCTAAATAGAATAAAACAGTTTTCTAGTAAGACTGATTTTATGTGTTCAAATAACGTTTGGGATTTGATTGAATTACCTAAGAGTGTTCATAACTAAATTAAATCCTAATATAAGCGTTAAGACACGAAGAAGCATGATTGATTGTCAAAGGTTGTACTTAGGAAGAGATAAATTGTCAAAGATTTCTTTGAGGATCATCACTATTCTAGTAGCTTATAATACTTTAAAGCTACATTAGATGAACATTAAAAGCAAGTTTCCCTAATAACTGGCTGACATATTTACATGTTCATAAAACAACCTGAAAGTTCTAAACTGAAGGTTAAAGAACACTTTATTTGTAAGCCAATAAAATCCATGTATGGGTTAATGCAAGCATCATAATGTGATGAAATCTTAACGTAATTATTTTCATCAAGAATCAAGTGGATTAATGTACCTACCTCAAAATGAGTGGGAGCAACTAAAATAAACTTGTCTATATAGATGACATTCTTTTGACAAGTATATGTTACATAAGTCAAAGCTTTGTTAACACAAACTTTGATATAATAAATCTCAGAGATATCTCTTACGTGATTGATATCATAACATGCTGAGATAGACCCAATGGAATATTCGTTCCGTTCCATAAGTTTAACATTAAATGGGTCCTTACATATGTAACAATCAATACTGCTCTCCTTCAGAGGATAATATGGTAAATGAGATTATTTTTTACGCTTCATTAATTGGAAGCCTTATGTAAGTTTAAGTCTATACTCGTTTGGATATTACTCACATTGCAACACACTAGATTTGTCTAGATTAATGTGAAGCATCTAATGGAGTATTACAATATCTTTAAAAGAAATGAGAGACTACAATTTAAAGAAGAAGTGAGAATTAAAACCGGTTTATTACTCTAACTTTGAGATATTCAAAGATGAAAAAATGTAATTTTGGGTATATCTTTATGTTAGCAGACAAAACCTATCTCATGGAGGAGTCATAATGCACTGATATTAACAACCTAAGTTATAACGACATAATATAGTCACTAAATGTTGTTGGAAATCTATCAGTGGAGTCATAAGTTTATTAACTCCATATAATTAATGTTTTGAAGACTTAGTGTGATAAAGTCAGCTACCATGACTCCTTGAACAGTAACAGTTCAAGAGGTGCTGCATTAAGTTTCGATACGCAATTAATTATTCGTTTATGAACGAATTGAGGAAACTAAGTTTTGTATCGAATACATTCATGATATGCTTAAGGATCCTATAACTGAAGGGCTATTACCCATAAGTCTTATTAAGAGAGCTCATAGACGGGTATTAATTAATGGCCATGCGCAATTGCATATCGTACTATGAATGACTAAGTATTAGTTAATTTTCCTCATCAGTTTGATTTTGTATGTCTCTAAGAATATGTCAAGTCGACATAACGGCATATAAACAAATAAAGTTACAAATCAAACAAAGGGCTTATGCGTATTTTGATCATAACGATTAGGTTTTAAATTAAGGCTATAGTATGATTAATGGGGGTCCTGAGTCGCATAATGATTCAACGGCTGTATTTCTCTGCTATAGTACTTGTTTAAGGCTATAATGAGTGTTAACTCCTTATCAGGCTTATCTAATACTCATAGTAAATGATTACCCGGCTAAGTGGGAGAATGTAAGATTAAATATATTTTATGTTATATTTAATCTAGTAGCCATTATAATCATTTACATTATATGAATCAAAATATATAACAATCCTATTAAATAATTAGTTGGTAATTGTTGATGGGCCAAATTACCCTTATTAACTAATTAGGGTTTCCTCCTGGGTGCATATATAAGGAGATAATTAAAGGGTTAAAGGGTTAGACTCTTATCACAATAACATCACTCATGAAATCGCCCCCTCTCTCCATAACCGATTCCCTTGTCGGTTTCTCATCATCACCATCATTAGATTGCACCCTAAGGAGGAACCAGATCAAGCTGACAATCATGTCAAACTCTGTTGCTGCGTCTCCATCTGGATTCTCTGCTGACCTGTACTGATGCAATCAAATGTATGTTTTCATGTTTTCCATTATGCCTAAAATAGAACTGACCAACAGTTCATAGATTAGGTTTAAATATAAAGAAGTATGGTTTATGACAATCAAAGATGAAAAAAGGACTCTAAGATATCATTCGCCTTAAATCCCAAAAAAAGGATTGGGCCGACCCTGTTGAAAATTTTACTTATCTTGACTACTTAATAAAAGAGCATGTTACCAATTAGGACATTAGTACTTGACAACCAAGTGTGTTTCTAATCATATTTGGTTATCTTGTCCATATATTGTGTTTTTGTACTAGATAGAGTCAACATGTCTAATCAACTTTAATTGTTGATAGGATGTGACGTTAAAGATAATTTTTGCTTATTTAATTGGTAAACGGTTTTTTAATAATATTATTAATAGTGAATCAAAATTTCTTCTTATTTCTATATTATAAATTAGGTTATCACTCGAGACTGCTTACCGAGCTCGAGAAAATTTTTATACTCTAATTTTATGAGTAACATCGTATTTAAAATAATACAATAAGTTATCTATAAACGAATTTTGAAGTTTTGGTATAATTAAATATGGGTTTTTGAACATGTAGCACAATGTTAAAATCGTACTAATGATTTGTGATTAAAAAAAGACAAATGATAATGTTCAAATATTTCAACCAACAAATAAACAAACAATATTGAATATAAAGAAAACAATGTTATGCGAAGATGATTTTGATAAATACGATTTTATGAAATATTAAAGGTTCTGGTCTATTGCAAGCAAAAGCTTTCCTAAGGTCGTTGACCATTTGAAAATACCCATCTTGACTCATGGAACTCCCCCAAATTTTATCAAATTATTCCAACTGACAACATTATACATGTAATAAACAACAATTAATAAATGAGTAAATTACAAAAGTTGTCCTTTATGTTTACACTACATTGCAAAGTGTGTAATTTGTCTTTAAAAAGTACAAAAAACGTACTCGATGTTTGCAAATCCTTACATGTTATGTCCTTTAACCCTAACTCAGTTAGTTTTTATGATTAAATCTGGGATTGGTAATTTTACTCATATATTTAAAATCTATTCAATAAATAAAACAAAAAAAAAAGAATTTTAAAATATTAAAAATACATAAACAATAAATAAATAAGTCCCTCTCTCTCTCTACTCTCTTTCTCTCGCTTAACTCTCCCTATCTATCTCTCCTTAGTTCCTGTTCTTACCACTACAATAAACCACCACCATAAACCAATAAACCACCCTCCCTCATCTCACCTATCTCTCTATTTGCTGGTGGGGTTAATACGTATAAAAGATTCCAAATGTTTATTAAATTTAATTTAGTTTGACTTTTAATTTTCATTTTCGCAAAGCATGTCAGTGAACCAAATAGCATTGTCTTTCCTCCTCTTAGAGAAATCACAAACACAAACCTCTGTAACTTTCTTTTTCTTATTCTGCTTTGCAACAACTCCGATCGAAGAACAAAGCTAACCTCACCTATCATTCCCTCCGGCCAACAATTAAAATTAGAGATCTTTGAGATTTATTTCTTCAACTTTCATTCTCATCAGTTAATGAATCTCAAACTCACCGTTAATCCATCTTGTACCATCTCCGATCGAACACAGAGCTACAACCAGAGGTGTCGCGAAGATATATTTGCTTCTGATCTGAACGAACACCGAGCTTCAACCAGAGATCTCCGGCCGGCCACTCTGAACGAACCGCCACCCGACCACCGCTGTTAAGAACCAGCACCGCCTAAACAATCTCTCTTTCGCCCCTTTTTTCTTTTCTTATTCGATTGCGGCGGTAGATGAGAGCTAGTGTCAATGGGGATGGACCAGATCTGTAAAATCATAACTAGATCTTGGTCGGAGGTTGGGACTTGAGGTGTTGATAGTGGTAGCAACCCAGATCAGAGGGTGGAGAGGCGGCCGCGTGACATCTGGGGTGGCGCGTGATCAGATTTGTTAATGCTCTGCTAATTTCATAAAATTGTGGTGATTTAGTGGTTTTAAGAATGGGGTAGGAGGATTCGGGCGGTGGTGCTTCACCGGAGAAGAAGAACAGATGGTATGGTAGGGGTAGTAGGTGAGTGGTGGTGGTGGTGGTGGTGATAGGGTAGTGAGAGAGAGATATGGGGTTTACACATGTGTGTTGTCTGTGTATATATTTTAAAATATAATTATTTTATTTAGGGTAAAATGACCAAAATACCCTCATGTGGGGTCCATTTGTCAGATTTAACCCCAAAAAATTAACAGAGTTAGGACTAAAGGACATAGCTTGCAAGGGTTTGCAAACATCGAGTACGTTTTCTGAAATTATTAAAGACAAAGGACACAGTTTGCAATAAGTGACATACATAAAGGACGATTTTTGTAATTTACTCTTAATAAATGTAGATATGAAAATAAAAAATAAAAACAAATGTACTATATTATAAATATATTACAAATTGTAGTATATTATAAATAGATTGTAAACCTTGTAGTTTCGAAATACCCTTCTTCTGTAAATATTTTCAATTCCCATTCATATCCACCATTCATCTTTATAATTATTTTGCAATTATTGTGTAAACCAGCGAAAATTCCGAAGTGTTAGGTAGCCATTACAAAATAAGAACAAATTGTTAGTAATATTAGAATGTAAATTGTTAAAAGTTAATAAAAACAATACAAAAAATATTAATGCAATAGAGTAATTTACTAAGGTATAGACTATTCAACTTTAAAAAACATGATACTTTAATTCATGGAAGCTCAATGAAGTTATATGGGTCATAGGTATCTTCAAGATCAATAACATTTGAGGTTGATTCCCTCAATAATATTTCACAATCATTTTTATTAAAAATTTTAGTTTTAAAAAATGTCTTATTTTGCATTTGGAAAAGAGAGTATCACCAAAGGCCAACTTAATTTCATACACAAAACTACTCTAGCCAGCCATCGGTGAAACAAAAGTAATTGCCACACTTATTTTTTTTTTAAATTTAGTAATTTGGTATGATATAAATCTGTATTAATGTTTACACACTTATTTTTTAAATTTATTTAATTACTTACGAGATTAGATACATGGAATCATTTATACAATAATTTATTATTTCATTAAAATGGGTTACGAAATTCATAAAAAAATATGTACTACGTAATAATTAGTGACATAGAAAACGACTCCCTAAAACAGTACTTAAAAACATGTTATATAAACAAACAATTTGTATTATTAAAATAAAGTTATTCATAGATACTACAGATGACAAATATTAAGAAATCATGTAAAAAAAAAGAAACAAAGAACTTAAATGGTTGTCGTGATTATGAATTGTGAATACTTTTATTTCAAGTTAATGATTTGAATTTCAAATTTTCGAAAATTACTATACCTTTCAAGTTACATTTATTTTTTAAATGTGATTATTGCTTTATTATTTAAATAAGTTTTTTAGAGTTGGTTATGACTAGATATCTACCAAAACAATTGCATATATCATTTAAAAATTTATAAGTATTTGAGTTTGAAAATATTTAAAAAGGTTTACATAAACATATAATGAATATTGATTGAAGATAACGTTTAATTAAAAATTCAAATAATAAAGGAAGAACAATTTGATAATCATGTTAGAATACAATGACATGGAATGCATGACAAAAATTTTAAAGAAATTATGTGTGCTTCAGAGATATTAGGGTGGTATACGATGCTAGTCAAATCCGTTGACCTTAAAATGTTTCCTACATAACATAAAAGTTTAACTATGTAAGATACAAGGTATAATTGTTAAAAAAACTAATGGGTAATTTATGTAAACTAGTATGCTAACAACAACTTACTTGAGTTCCAATTAACCAATTTTACACATGTCGCATATATAACATACTTCTTTTTAATATTCAAGCGAGTAGATATGTAGCCATATTTTTTCATGTCATACAACTCCATTTCTATTACATGTCCATTACAAAGTAAAGTTTAAGTGATACTATACGTAATAATTTAATACGATGGAAATGTATTAAAAATTATGCGGATACAATTGTTGTTTAAGTTAAAGAAATGTTGACTTACGTAAAATCCTGTAAAAATAATCTAAATAAATTTTCAGCTACTCTTTCGTCCCGTTTTATTTTTTCCAACTACATCTACAAGGTAACTATAAATTTTTATTAACAATTTTGGTTTAATATAGATATATTGCATAATTAGTGTGTAATCCATTGTGACACTTCGGGTCCTTCCAAACAACCATATCATGTAATGGAGCTATGTGTACGCATATTATTAAATGAGAATATGTATTTACTTGTGTGCATTGTGTGACCCTCTCATTGTGTTATGTGTATTAATATATATATATATATATATATATATATATATATATATATATATATATATATATATATATATATGTAAATGTGCCAATATGAATACTGAGACAACAAGGTCTCGACTCTAGACCACTTGGTCTCGAGTGACCCGAAACAGTTGGGCCACACACCCGTAAAGCCCACTCGGAAACCCTTTTAGGGTGCACCGCCTTTGGAAGGTTATAAAACCCCTACCCAAGCGGACATTTCCCTATTTTGGGTAACAATCATTCTCTCATAATTCCCAAACATTCCCCCTATCCATACTCTCTCTCATCTCATCCTCTCTCTCTCTCTAGAAAACCCTAAAACAAGCATCCTTCTCCTCTCCGTCTCTCGGATCAACCGATGGCATCAAGGACTCTCGGATCAGCTCATTATCATCATTTGCAAACTATTTCAATGATTCTCCACACTCTCACCCTTTGGATATCTAACCGGTTAGTATTTTTGTTGATTACTAGGATTTTTAGGTGGTGTATAGATGTATAATGATGCTATTAGCTTGGAATGATCGTACTGAGTAATATTGTGCCAACTGTTGCTGTTTTTGATGCTCTTTGCCATGTGGTGATGCAATATTATTTGATGAACAATGTACATTATGCATGAGTAGGAATGTTAAGATGATTTGATGATGGGTTAACAATGCTCGTCGTGAAATAACTGTGATTTAGCATTGATTGTGATGGAGTGTAGGTTGATCTGTTTTTAGAGGATTTAGTCCATCTTGTTAAATATTAAACATGCTTTATGAAAATGAATGAAACAGTGAAGAACATGATGAATATGACATGAATATTTGAATATGTGATGATTTGATCTGTTTTGGTGGGTGTACGGAATTGGGAACATGTTGGTAAAATCTGATTGGTTAGTACAAAAAGCTGGCAATGTTCTAGAAAGATTCCCCGATGGTCTCGACTCAGCAAGTGTTTCACTCCTGGTAGCGACTCGAGACCATCAAAGTGACAACTCGAGACCAAGCATCAGGCTTCAAGGACTCGAGACCGGACTCGAGATCCCCAAGGCTGCAACACAAATATTCACTACTCGAGACCTTCTAGATGCGACTTAAGACCTCGTACTCTCGAGTCGTGACCACCTGGTCTCGACTGGGCTGCTGACGGGTGGTCCGTAGGACAACCCTTAAACGGTCTAAATATACATACATCTCACACTTTACACGGTTAATTGTTTGAACATGGTAACTACTAGTTGTTTGGTCTTGCAGGTGATAAAGATCATAAAAAGCGGGTTTTATGAAGTTTGGATGGAAGCTCGAAGTGGTGGAAACAAGTTGAGAGATCAAGAGGTTGAAAAGAAAAACAAAGAGGAACATTCCAGTCTCCACCCTAGCCTACGGCTTAGATCGTAGGTTACGGCCTTCAAAGTTCTAAAAATGGCCACCGTAGCCCAGTAGATCTAGGCCGTAAGGAATACTGGGTACCGTAACCTACGGCGCCAGCCGTAGGCTACGGTGCCGTATTGACTCTTCGTTGACCACTGGTCGCCGTAAGCTACAGTGGGCAGCGTAGCTTACGATGCCGACTGAAGACCTTGTGTAACTCATACATTAATTAACCATTTGATGGGGTTTTTAAGGTTCTAATCATGCTAGATCGGTTACCAACTGTTTGGAGACGAATTTTGGTGCATCTTTGGGCTTGAAGACAATTGTGAATCATTAGTTTGATGTTGAATTTGTTTTTGAACATTAAGACTTTGTTGATGATGTTTATTCGGGCCATGAGTGGCTAAACTCTTGATGACTATCTTTGGTTGAAGGTTTGTATTAGACTTTATGCTTTGATTTCGTATTTCTAGAATGATAAACTTAATTTATGTTTTGTTTATTATGGTGTGTGTTTATTTGCTTGTAAATTGTTTATGATTATGTTAATCTAATTTGAAACCATACGTTCTTGGTGCCGTCGGTAATCGAGATATCATGGGTACAATTAGGATTAGGTAATGATTGATTGGTCATCGAGTAACAACCTCACATTCTAGGAATCTGAGTACTTAGTTCCCTTTTATCACAACAAGTAATCACACATGAACTATGTCTATGTAGTTCTTTCTAGTGAATGATAGCATAAATGTCAAAGCAAACCGGAACTTAAAGATGGTCATTTGTCTCTAAATTGTTTACAAACCAAACTTTCATTTTGTAATTAGAATAGTAATCTTAGTTTTTAAAACTTAATCAACAAATCCAACTCTCTGAATTTACTTTCATTACAATTAGTTTAATTTTAGTTAACTTAGAGAAACTTTTAAATAGCACATATTCCACAAACTCCCTATGTTCGATACCCACTTACCACTAGCTATTAGTAGTATTTGGATTAAATTTGATTGTGACCACGACATCACGTCAAATATTGGTGCCGTTGCCGGGAATAGTGCGCAACGTGTGTTATTTTTGATCTTTTTAGTTTTGTTATTTTTCTGGTTTACGCTGGGTGTGTTAGTGTGCAGGTATTTACAGGTGCATGCGTACTAGGAGCTCTCACAAGCTATCACCATTTGCATTTGCTCCAGAAATTGAACGGACTTTGAGAAGAAACAGAATTTTGCTAAGAGAAAACAAAATCAGCGGTTCACCAACAACACCTACTACACCAATTACACCAATCAGATACATGGATCCACCACCACCACCACCACCCACTACGGGTCAACCTATACCATCCTTTACACCATCTTCAACACAAGCGTCACCAAATACTACCATTCCTACATCCACACCAGAAATCAAACCAACCAACACTACCTTACCTGAGAATACACAACCTGAACATTCTTTTAGTTACAACCCTACATCATCCGCTGTTCCAGCTTATTCATCATTTTTCCCAACATCTGGCCAACCATCATCATCACAAATACCACCACCTAACTTATACCAAATAGGTCCATCGATTATCCATTCTACTCCATTTCAACCAGGAGTGCAATTTCAACATACTTCAAGAGTAAGACAAGATGGGTTCGACGATGGGTATGATGACGATTTTGGGGGATATGATGAAGAAGGGTACATATATGCATGGTTGTAAAAGTCCCGACTAGGCTCCGAGTACTCGCTACAAGGTAGGCTGCCGATGCACGAGTACTGGTCTCCCAGGCCAATTACTCCCCGAGTAATCTCCGCATAAGCCGAGTACTTCCCGAGTACTCCCGGATCCGACTAGGGAGCGCCTAGCGACTTTTGCAACCATGCATATATGGAGGTGATGGAGATCAAGGGGAGTATACTTATGTTTAAGGTCAAAATCAAAGAATGTCAAGTGTTGGTGGGATTCCTCAACAAAAAATCATACCTCAACAATTGCCACCACAAGGTCCACCGGTGCAAAGACGAGTTCAACAACCTCATGTGGGGCCGAGATTTCAGCCACCTCCACAACAATTTAGGCCTCCACGAATGCAAGTTCAAAGACCAATGGGTCCTATACGTCCAAGGGTCCGGTTGGGTGTACCAAGAAGACATCTTCGAGAACACGCGAGGGGCATAGAAGCACATTTTAGACCGGTGATCACTCATAATCCTTCACCAATAGTTATCCCTCAAAATGATCAAGGGAGGATGTTTGAAGTTCGAACGAATTCATTACAAAGTTTGCCAAAGTATAAGGGTCTAGCAACGGAGGAGCCTTATTTTCATTTGGAGGCTTATGATTCGATTTGTAACATTATTGGGGGTCAAGGGTTCTCAGCCGATGATGTTAAATTGGTGCTATTCCAATTTTCCCTAGAAGACAAGGCAAAAAAGTGGTTCTATACATTACCTTCGGCATCTATCTATACATGGGTAGAAATGCAACAAATCTTCTTGGACGAATTCCTTACCGCTCAAAAGACAAATGATGCTAGAAAAGGTTTTAGAAGTTTTCAACAACAAACGGGTGAAATGTTTCATGAAGCATTTGAGAGGTTTAATATGATGATAAAGAATTGCCCTCATCATGGGATAGAGCTATGGGAGTTGATGAATGCATTTCATGAGGGGTTATGTTCCGAAGATGCTCGTGACTTAATGTCTATCACGAATGGCACTTTTGGCACAAATTACTAGCATGATGATTGGGAATTTTTGGAACAAATGGCAGTCACATCAAAAAGAAAAGCTCAAGCATCAAGGAGAGCACGACCGACCATTACCCGAACTCAAGTGCACACGGTAGACGATGGTAATGTTCAAACTTCGAATCAAATTTATGATGTTTGTGCGCTTTGTAATGAGTTAGGACATGCGGTTGAAAATTGCCAAGGAGTGGAAGGGCAATATGAGGAGGTGAATGCATTGCAAGGGCAAGGAGGGGGTGGTAGAAATTATAACATGAATTCCAATACTTACCACCCCGGTCTAAGAAACCACCCAAACTTTAGATATGGAAATTCCTCAAATGAAGCCAACCTGATTTTTCAAGGAAGTCAAGGTAACTTTGTTCCGCGCCAACCTTTCAATAATCAAGGTGGATATCGAGGTGGGAACAATCAAGGGTTTCAAAGGCAATATCAAATGGGTCAAGAGCAAGGGGGTCTTCGGATGGAAATGAAATGATGGAGATGTTGAAGACAATGCAAGCGGAGATGCAAAAGAGATACCAAATGGATGATGCTCGCATGCAAAAGGACGAGATCCGTGACAAAGCGATTCAAACTTTGACCACCCAAATGGGTCAACTCGCAACTGAAGTGGCGGACTTGAAAAAAGGTAAAGGTCAATTACAAAGCGACACTAAGGTAAACCCTTCCCATAATTCTTCTCGTGGTAATAATATTAACATTAATCATGTAAGTGTTTTGATAAGTGGGAAAGAGTACAAAACCAATCCTTCAGCGGATTTGGTTGATGGGGTGGTTGAAGATATAACGGGTCAAGAAAGTGAGGTAGAAAATGAAACACCTAATATTTCTTCTAAAAAACCCAATTTTGAAAAACCCGTTAATAATGAAGAAATAAAAAATAAAAATGAGGAAGGGGGATCTAGTCAAGTACCATTTCCCTCGGCTTTGTTAGATCCGGGTAAAAAGAATATCATTTCAAAACGGGGTCCTGAAAAGGAAGAGATGTGGGAGGTTTTTAAACAAGTTAAAATAAATCTTCCTTTACTTGAAGCAATAAAACAAGTACCCGCATATGCCAAGTTTTTAAAAGAATTGTGTACTCAAAATGTAATAATCCTCAATAAACCGACACCCTTATAATTGTTCCGACACCCTAATATATTTTAAAATATTCCAAAATGTCCCAAAATACACCCCATACGCGAATACGAGCCTCAAATATATTAAATAGTATTAAAAATAAATAAAAATCTGAAATATCAGTCGAGGCGGGCCGCGTAGGACCCCACCCCAACCTTACGCGGGCGGTATAAAGGTCAAGACCTGAATTCGTTTGATTTCTTAAGTTCAGGCGGGCCGCGTAAGATCTCCGTTAAGTTTACGCGGGCAGCGAGAGATCGAAATAGTGGCGCAGCCTGGTGATGACACGTGTCATCATCGTGGCGGGGCTACATAGTGACCGGGACAAGCTATACATTGACCTGGAGTCAACGCGGGCCGCGTAAGCCATGCCCGTATGTTACGCGGGCCGCGAGAGAGTGAGAAATCAGCACTATATAAGAATGGCCTCGGGATTTCATTTTCGATCGTTCAAAATCGTTTCTTTCTCTCAAATTCTGAATATAGGCTTTATAAAGCGGGTATTATAACCCCCTAATTAGCGAAGTTATGCTCCATTGTAAGTTTTATAACCTCTGGATACGTATTAGATACGCTGCCCGATTGATCTAGGGTTCCGTAATGGCTGTCGTGGTTCTGCCCGACGTAGTCATTGGAATGTCGTCTCGGGGAGGGTATTGCTAATGTTAAAATGGGTTATTATACTAACGCGTGTGCATTTGTGTAAATTTTAGATTATCACCAGGAAACCCTTACGGAAAATCTAAGACAGCAATGTGAGTTTATCCACTTTTTGTTAACTGTTTTTACAAAACCTCATTTAATTAATTATATATTAAACAATGATTGAGTATTTGTAAGAGTACAATTATCATGAGTATGTTGGGGTTTTGTATACAAAATTTATTACCACCTGGTCAAGGAGTAACATGTCCCCAAGTCGGGTTCGACAGTACCATGGATGTTAATTGTGATGTCTTGGAAACAAATATAATTGCGGGATCGCCCTCAATACTGTGAACTGGTTTTATTTAAACTTGATTAAACTTGGATTCACTCACCAGTATTTCCCACTGACAAATGTTTTTAAAACGCGTTTCAGGTAACAAAATGTGAAAGCCAAATAGAAGCCAGCTGGACAGCACTGAAGGCTTGGAAAAGTGGCAATAAAGTTACCTAAAAAGAAATAGATGTTTTTCTTAAATAAAATAAGATTTATTCCTATGAAACGTGTGTAATGCAAACTTGGGATTTATCCCATATGTTTAATATTATGAAAATGTGGTATTTTACCCTGATCAAAATATTTCCTAACTACAGTCCTGATGAAAAATTCCGCTGCCAAATCAGACGATACACGATACCACCGAAACTAGCTCGCGGCCGCCCGTTCCCAGGAATCAGGGATCGGGGGTTGCGACACAAAAGAGGCAACAAAAAGTGCCTAAATTGGTTGATTTGACCGAGCGGGTAAGTGCGGTTTTGAAAGGAGATCTTCCTCCTAAGCAACAAGATCCGGGAATGCCCCTTATTAATATTCAAGTTGGGAATTTTCAAACTGCAAGGGCGTTACTAGATCTTGAGGCCGGAGTGAGTATTCTACCAGGGGGGGGGGGTATATGACCAATATGATTTTGGTCCATTGAAACGGGTTGAGACAACGGTGGTATTAGCCGATTTGTCTCATAAACTTCCTCGGGGTATAGTGCGGGATGTTATAGTAAAAGTTGACGAATTTTATTGTCCCGTTGATTTTCTTGTGTTAGATTACTCGTCCGCGGACCCAATTCAACAACAAAATGTTATTTTGGGTCGACCGTTTTTAAACACCGCTCATGCCGTAATTGATTGTCGATATGGTACGGTCGACATGACATTCGGTAATAGAAAAATGAGGTTAAATGTTTTTACTAACGGTGCTAATGCTTTTGGTGGTGATGAGTGTTTTTTAGCAGATTTCATAGATGGATACGACCCACAGGAATACAAAGAAGAGATTTTGGAATCGTGTATTTGTGATGTTTCTTTGCAGGTTCAATCATGTGCATTGGAAATAGAAGAGAAGGGCAAGAGGCTCTAGCGGTTAAGGAAGGAAGACCGCCATGGACCCACCAAATGGAAAATTTACCGGTGGGAATAGATTCGGGTACAAAGCCTTCTCTAGAATGTCCACCAAATGTGGAGTTGAAGGAGCTACCAAAACACTTGAAATATGCATTTTTGGTGGAGAATGACACCTTACCGGTGATCATTGCTTCTAACTTGGAAGTAGCTCAAGAGGAGGATTTGTTGCGGGTGTTGAAGGCTTATAAGGCGGCAATTGGATGGACGATAGCTGACTTGAAAGGTATTAGTCCATCCATTGTCATGCACAAAATCATCACAAACGAAGATGCAAAGCCTACCCGTGAAACGCAAAGAAGGTTGAACCCGAACTTGAGAGAGGTGGTAAAGAAAGAAGTTATAAAGTGGTTGGATGCGGGGATTATCTATCCTATCTCGGACAGTGCGTGGGTAAGTCCGACTCAGGTAGTGCCTAAAAAGGTCAGTATCTAGGTAATAAAAGATGAACAAGGCGAGCAAATTGCCACCCGACCGGTCATCGGGTGGCGAGTTTGCATTGACTATAGAAAATTAAACGCCGCTACCTCTAAGGACTATTTCCCGTTACCCTTCATTGACCAAATAATTGAAAAAATTTCGGGTCAAAAATATTATTGTTTTTTGGATGGGTATTCGGGTTATAACCAAATTGCTATTCACCCGGATAACCAACACAAAACCACATTTACATGTCCATATGGTACATTTGCTTTTCGGCGAATGCCGTTTGGAGTATGTAACGCCCCACCCACTTTCCAACGATGTATGATGAGTATATTTTCGGACATTGTCGGGGAGTCTCTTGAAGTGTTTATGGATGATTTTTCCATCTTTGGCCCAAGTTTTGAGTCTTGTCTTGATGAGTTAGAAAAAGTTTTAAAAAGGTGTGTTGAGACAAACTTGGTATTAAGTTGGGATAAAAGTCACTTTATGGTTCAAGAGGGTATTGTGTTGGGTCATGTGATATCGGACCGGGGAATAGAGGTAGATAAAGCAAAGATTCGGGTAATTTCATCTCTACCTCCACCAAAGAATGTTAAGGGGGTGAGATCATTTTTGGGACATGCGGGGTTCTATAGAAGGTTTATTAAAGGTTTTAGTGTAATTACAAAACCTTTATGTAATTTGTTGTTGAAAGATGTCCCTTTTGATTTTACTAACGAATGTTTGCAAGCGTTTAATGTTTTGAAGGAACAGTTGGTGAAAGCTCCTATCTTGCAACCACCGGATTGGTCGAAGCCGTTTGAAATTATGTGTGATGCTAGCGACTAGGGCTGTAAACGAACCGAACGTTCAACGAACAATTCGTGAACCGTTCGGCGGGAAGTTCGTTTATGTTCGTTCGTTTAATAAACGAACGAACATGAACAAGAAATTTCGTTTGATTAGTTAAATGAACGAACATGAACAAAGGTCTCGTTCGTTCGATTGTGTTCGTGAACGTTCGGTAAGGTGTTCGTGGACATTCGTTGATTTGCGTTCGTTTAGGTTCGTATGTTTGTGTTTTAATTGAAGATCTTTGTACTTTCTTATATTTTATTTGTACTTTATATATTATTAAACTTTTATTTATTTTATTACCCTAACAATTAAACCAAGAAACCCACTTTCACCTTGTTTATGCATCATTTCCCTTTCATTTCTCATTACTTACATCGGCGAATACGACCGACCTTCGTTCCACAATAAGGGATTCAAGTTCGAGTGCTACTCTCTGGGCCATCTATCTTTATCCTTCGTCGCGTTCGCCAAATTTATTTGTGTTCATTTGTGTTCGTGAACCGTTCGCGAACACGCTCATTTCCTTAATGAACGAACATGAACATAAAATCTCGTTCGGTGAGTGTTCATGAACCGTTCGTGAACACATTTATTTCCTTAACGAACGAATACGAACAAGGCCTTGTTCGTGTTCGTTTACAACCCTACTAGCGACATGACCATTGGAGCGGTTTTGGGTCAAAGAGTTGATAAAAAGCCGGTGGTAATTTATTATGCAAGTAAAACTTTGTCCGAGGCACAACTGAATTACACCACAACCGAAAAAGAATTATTAGCGGTGGTGTATGCCTTGGACAAGTTTAGATCTTACATTTGGGGGAGCAAGGTGATCATGTATTCGGATCATAGTGTGGTCCGATATTTAATGGAAAAGAAGGATGCAAAGCCCCGGTTCATTCGTTGGGTGCTTTTGTTGCAAGAGTTCGACTTAGAAATTCGGGACAAAAGGGTTGTGAAAATGTTGTGGCGGATCATTTGTCTCGAATTCCATTAGAAGGTGTTGATGATCCGAGTGAAATTAATGAACGGTTCCCCGATGAGCAATTGTTGGCCGTCTCTACTTTTGTTGCACCTTGGTATGCCCACTATGTCAATTATTTGGCCAAGGGTGCAATTCCAAGTCATTGGACCAAGAAACGAAGACAACAATTTTTGAGCCAAGTCAAGCAATACATATGGGATGAACCGGATCTTTTTAAGATTGGACCATATCAAGTGATAAGAAGATGTGTTCCCGAGACCGAAGTGTTAGAGATTTTGACCCATGCCCATTCATCGGCATGTGGATGTCATTTTAGTGGGAACAAAACGGGATATCGGGTGTTGTCATGTGGGTTTTATTGGCCTACAATCTTTAAGGATGATTGTGAGTTTGCTCGAAATTGTGTAAATTGTCAAAAAGTGGGAAGCATTTCGAAGCGGGATGAAATGCCTTTACAACCAATCTTGGTGGTGGAGGTGTTTGATGTTTGGGGAATAGACTTCATGGGTCCTTTTCCAAATTCAAACTGGTTTTTGTATATATTGGTTGCGGTGGATTATGTCTCGAAATGGATTGAAGCTATCGCTACAAGAACCAATGACCATTTCGTTGTGTGCAAGTTCGTGCAATCAAACATCTTTGCTCGTTTCGGTGTTCCAAGATTTATAATTAGTGATGGTGGTTCAGACTTTAAAAATTTTAATTTCGGAAAATTGTTGAAAAGATACAACGTGAACCACCGAGTTGCTACACCGTACCATCCGCAAACAAGTGGACAAGTCGAAGTGTCTAACTGTCAAATTAAAGAAATTCTCATGAAGACGGTTCCAACGGATAGGAAAGATTGGTCAAGCAAGCTAGACGATGTGTTGTAGGCATATCGGACGGCCTACAAAACTCCAATTAGTACCACTCCTTATCGGATGGTGTATGGGAAGGGATGTCATTTACCAATGGAGTTAGCACATCGCACACTTTGGGCAATCAAAACGGTGAATGCGGATTATGACGAAGCGGGTCGAGTGAGAAAGCTTCAATTGAGTGAAATTAAGGAAATTCGAGACGAAGCATACGAATGTGCATTCGCGTATAAAGACAAACTTAAGAAGGTCCATGATGCAAAGCTAAGAAAGAAGACTTTCGAAGTGGGTCAAAAAGTGTGGTTGTACAATTCGCGACTGAAGATGTTTGCGGGAAAACTCAAGAGTAAATGGATAGGTCCCTATGTCATCCGGAGAGTGGGAAGATTTGGTGATGTTGATATTCAAGATGTGCAAACAAATAAGCAACAAATGGTGAACGAGCATAGGCTTAAACCGTACTTGGAAGGCAACGACATCAACAATCTCGAGCTTGACAAAGTGGGTTACATTATACGCCCATCGGATGACGAGGAAGCTTGAAAGAGGCCCATGTTTGGTTGTGTACATATTTAGTTTAGTTTGTTTTGTTTTGTTTTAAATAAATACCGTTTCCGTTTAAAACTTGTGTTTGAAACAAGTGTGGGGAAATTCGGGTGAATTGATCTAACATTGTGTTGAGGACAACACGGGTTTTTAAAGGGGGGTAGGGTATAATTTTGCACGTTTTTGAAAAATTATAAAAACCATAAAAATCATAAAATTTAGAAAAGCTAAAAAAAACATATAAAAAAATTGCAAGTAAAAAATATTTGATCAACCCATTTGCCCAGTTACCGCCGTAACCTACGGCGCCAGCCGTAGGCTACATCGCCTATGATGTCCAAAAGAAGCATTACGACAACATTTAACTGCCTTACGACAAAATTTTGATTCAGACATCACCGTAACCTACGGCGATCGCTGTAGGCTACGGCGCGCGGCGGATTGATTGGGTGGCTTTTGGATTGCTTGTGTCGGCAGTTATATATAAAAAACGTTTTTAATAATTATAATCATTTAATCTGATTTGTAACTTCCCCAACCACATCTTTTCCTTTTATCTTTCTTCTTCATCTTCCTTCTCTAGAACCCTAAAACCACTATCACCTTCAAACTTCCATAACTTCTTCATCTCTTGCTCAAATCAAGTGATTTTTGAGTCAGACTTGACTAAAATTTCACGAGCTTTCTGATTGTGGGTAGAGATTTGGAGGAAAACGACATTTGCTTGGTCGATTCTCAAACATTAGGTCCGAAAATTTTGGGGCTTTTTGTGGGTTTTTGCTTAAAAGTGAAGTTCTTGTTATTCTCATCCTTCTTCAAGCCAAGGTATGCAATTTATTGTCAATTTTTGGAGTACATTGCAGATTTGTAAGTTTTCATACTAGTTTTTGCTTACATACACTTGCTTGTAGAGGTTAGATAATGAAACTTTGTTGAGTTGTTGAACATATGGGTATGAATGTAGGCGATGTCTAATTGAAATTTTTTTGGAAAAAATCTATATTATGGGGACATCATGCCCAAATTTTGTTTGAAAAGATAAAATTTTTGGGATTCCTACATTTATACTCATAGTGTCAAGCAAGTGTGGGGAAGTTTTAAAGGTGAACTCATATGGTTTTTGTGTTTGTTTTGTGATATGTGTATAACATGGTGAGAACTAAAGACAAAGCGGGAGCAAGTTCCTCTAGTCAACCTCAAGCGAAAGCACAACAGAAAAAGAGGAGATTGGTTCGGGTTGGTGACCCGGATTCGGAAGAAAATGCTCCTCCTAGGGGTCCAAAACCGGATTGGACATCCGGGTCTTTACTTGAGCAACCCGAGGAGTGGCGAGCCGATTTTTTTCATGAACAAATGAAAAAGTTGCAACAACGGAAAGAGGCCTTCATTTGTGAGAAAGAGATTCGGGAAGTGGATTTCGGGCCTTTTGGGATAACGGATAATTTCAAGGCTTTGGGTTGGGAGGCGGCTCTTAAATGCTATGACAACGAGGTAAAGACAATGTATGTTCAACAAATTTAAGACTGGATGGTCACGCTTGAATGTCCTCCGTTCAAGGCCCCAAATAAGATGAAACTCATTGGAACGGTTAACGGGGTGAAAGTGGAGATGTCATACGATTCCTTACGCTGCATTGCAAAGTTTGATAGCCAGCCATCTAATCAATACATTTATCCAAGCCTCAACCATCTCTACCACCAACCCGAAAAAAACCCCCAATGTCAACATATGCTCGATTACCTCTTTCTCCCGGGTACTACACATGGGAAGTTGTTGAGAAGAAATTTGAGAATTGAGGCGAAGTTGATGCTAGTGTTGTGCACACACAATGTTATTCCGCAGCGGGGTGATAAAATGGAGGTTAGATTCTCGGAGGTGCCGGTTCTATACATGTTGATGCACGGGTCGCCAATGGTCCCATTTTGGTTCTTAGTATTGAATAATATTTGGCTCGGGCGAAATAGTGGTGAGAGAAAGATTGTTCCCCATTGCCGATTGATTACGGCGTTGTTGAAGAAGTATGGGGCGATTGGAGCCGAAGACAAAGGCTCATATAAAAGGTTCAAACCATTTGATATTCAACATTTGGGGCCGGGATGGGAATACAAAGAGTCAGAGAGGTACCACAAGTTGAAAACTGATGGAAAGAGGTGGAGAGCATTGAAAGTGGATGCTCGCCCACTACAACTGGGCGAGGCCGATGAGCCTGAGACGAGTGATGAAGAGGTTAGTGGTGATGATGATTACCGTGAGGATACATTCACGGTTGATGTTGAGATGGGGGGCACTGGCCCAAGTAGTAGTGTTCGTGGAGCAGGAATGCAGTCGGGGTATGTTGGTAGTGCATTTGATTATGCACAGCAGCCTTATGATCCGTATTGGGCTCACATGGGGAACATGGGGCAGGTTATTGAACAGAGACGACCTCCTACTTTTGGTGATTGGTCCGAACCCAATCAAATGCTTTTTGATCAACAAACTTACATGGGGGCTAGCATGGAAAGGGCTCTTAAACAGAGCTATGATAGACAGGAGCAATGGAATCAAGCTCACATGTATGCCCACCAGGAGGAGATGAACAACCGCTATATAGATGATCACCAGAGACGTTTACACGATGCATGGCATGCAGGCCAACCACTTGTAGCAGACCCACCAGTTGTGGATTATTCCACATTGCCTCCATATGATGGTAGTGTGACGTATCCCACCCCACCATTGCACCATTCTCAATGGGTGGATCCACACACCATGGGTAGCCAACAAGCGAGTCAAGAAGGCGATCAAGGCAGCAGCAGTAGAAGAGCATTTGGGTTTGGAGGATTTGCGGAGATGATGATGTCTATCTTCGGGCCTCCGCAGCCAAAGTACTATTGACCAGGTCGTATTTCGCTCCACCTTGTATATTTGTGTATATTTTGATTTCTTATGTTTATGTTATGGTTGGGAGGTTGGGTGGTGTTTGTGTGTTTGATGTGATTTATGGGATGTGCTAGTTGGTGGTGTGTTTTTAATTTTTATAAAAAAAAATACAAAAAGAAATTTGTGGTTTGAGAGTATAAGCAAAAAGTGGTGTTTTTGTTGAAAGCGATCTTCCCTTCAAAACCATACATTGGGATAATGTATCCCAAATGTGGGGATGAGGGGAAAATTTTGAGAATTTTTGAAAAATTATTAACTAAGCGAAAAATTGTTGAAATTTGAACACTTGACATTGTACCACATGACACACCGACACCCTTTCTAGTCATTTCTTGGTGAGTTATTGGGCCACACATGATTATTAGAGATTCTTTCTTTGTTTTGAGTGGCGGTGTGTGATTTGTGTTAATAGAACTTGTGTACGAATACTTATTGAAGCCTAGAATTAGCATGCTTGTGGAAATGATAAGGGCTTTTAGGTAACCTCGTCTGGATGTGTGAGAGTATGGGATTGGGGGGTTGGACCTCATACGTTACATATATGAGCTTGGTGTTGTGAGGGGAGGGGGTTTGGTCTTTAGTAAACCACATTCGAGCCTTATGCCATTTGGTTGTGACCCAAGCCTATTTCTTACAAAACTTTACCTATTGAGACGACCCGGTTTAGGAGTTTAGTATGTGATTGTTGATGTTCTTGTATATATATTGCTGAGTTTCTATGTTCTATAAAAAAAAGAGAAAAATATGAGAAAATACAAGAGGAAGGATTTAGTTGTGATAGTAGTTGAAAAAGTTGATGATGTTGTGTATATAGTTGATGCTTGCTTTGTTTAGTAGTAGAAATAAAAATCGGGTCGAATCAATGAGCTACTCACATATATCCCACCATTTTCCTACCTTTACACATAGCCCCGTTACAACCCATAAGTCCTTTTGATTCATAAGCATGCTAAGTATTTGATAGGAGGAGACTTGATTTTTATACAAGCTTATTGTCGCACAATCACACACTTGCATTGAGTGTTTTAGCATAATGTTGCTAATATTATTTGCCACCGAGAGTTGTTGTTAGGGGTGTGTCTTGTGGTGTGATAAAGGGTTAGTAAAAGGACAATATATTTTAGCTTGGTTTGCATTTTTGATCGCTTGTAATATGAGAATGGTTTTTGAACGGGTTGCTTGGGACAAGCAACGGGTAAGTGTGGGGATGTGACGGGTGGTCCATAGGACAACCCTTAAATGGTCTAAATATACATACATCTCACGCTTTACACGGTTAATTGTTTGAACATGGTAACTACTAGTTTTTTGGTCTTGCAGGTGATAAAGATCATAAAAAGCGGGTTTTATGAAGTTTGGATGGAAGCTTGAAGTGGTGGAAACAAGTTGAGAGATCAAGAGGTTGAAAAGAAAAACAAGGAGGAACATTCCAGTCGCCACCGTAGCCTACGGCTTAGGCCGTAGGTTACGGCCTTCAAAGTTCCAAAAATGGCCGCCATAACCCAGTAGATCTGGGTCGTAAGGAATACTGGGCACCGTAACCTACGGCGCCAGCCGTAGGCAACGGTGCCGTATTGACTCTTCGTTGACCATTGGCCGTAAGCTACAGTGGGCAGTGTAGCTTACGGCGCCGACTGAAGACCTTGTGTAACTCATGCATTAATTGGCCATTTGATGGGGTTTTTAAGGTTCTAATCATGCTAGATCGGTTACCAACTGTTTGGAGACGAATTTTGGTGCATCTTTGGGCTTGAAGACAATTGTGAATCATTAGTTTGATGTTGAATTTGTTTTTGAACATTAAGACTTTGTTGATGATGTTTATTCGGGCCATGAGTGGCTAAACTCTTGATGACTATCTTTGGTTGAAGTTTTGTATTAGACTTTATGCTTTGATTTCGTATTTCTAGAATGATAAACTTAATCTATGTTTTGTTTATTATGGTGTGTGTTTATTTGCTTGTAAATTGTTGATCATTATGTTAATCTAATTTGAAACCATACGTTCTTGGTGTCGTCGGCAATCGAGATATCATGGGTAGAATTAGGATTAGGTAATGATTGATTGGTCATTGGGTAACAACCTCACATTCTAGGAATCTGAGTACTTAGTTTCCTTTTATCACAACAAGTAATCACACATGAACTATGTCTATGTAGTTCTTTCTAGTGAATGATAGCATAAATGTCAAAGCAAACCGGAAACTAAAGATGGTCATTTGTCTCTAAATTGTTTACAAACCAAACTTTCATTTTGCATTTAGAATAGTAATCTTAGTTTTTAAAACTTAATCAACAAATCCAACTCTTTGAATTTACTTTCATTGCAATTAGTTTAATTTTAGTTAACTTAGAGAAACTTTTAAATAGCACATATTCCACAAACTCCCTGTGTTCGATACCCACTTACCACTAGCTATTAGTAGTATTTGGATTAAATTTGATTGTGACCAAGACATCACGTCAGCTGCTTGACTCCGTTATTGGGCCGCAACGTGTGACGACCTGTTTTGGGCTGTGTGTGTTTCTTGCTACTGTTCAACAGGATTATGTGCTTCTATGACTTAACCGTTTAAATGTTAGGACAGGCCCAATGACGTATAGAATACTGGTGTGATATGTATGATATGTGTGAGATATGTGTAGAGTATACGTGACTTATTTGCACCCGAGCCTGACCCCTACTGGTAACCATATTAGGACGTGGTTGACCAGCAAACTTGACCAAGTAAACCATCTGCCGAGGAACCCAAGGTGAGTTCACAACCTTTACTAAAAGCATGCGTTCCCGGGGGTTGGGAAATGGAACAAACAACGCTATCTCCTTGTGCAGGATACAAACAACGCTACCTCCTTGTGTGGGGTACAAACTTACTTCTCTCACCTTGCGCGGGACACACAATTATTTACTATTTATATTAGATGCAACAAGCGAGACTAAACAAAACTCTATCACTCAAGTCCCTACTCATAATACCGATTAGTCGCCGGGGCCTGGCGAATGGGTTATTAGTTGATAGCGCTATTTAGGTCTCACCAACCTCACACCGTGCCTCTGGAGGAGGACGGGCGTGAACTAATAGACTCTGGCAACCGTCAATGATGATAGACATTGAAAAACGGGGCACTCTACGGAAACGTACGATCGTAAGGATTCGGTATAACGCAGTTTTGTAGCTTACATATGGGGTAGCTCCCCGTCCCGTGATATAAATGAGTAAATCAACTATCAAAAACAAGTTTTTGGAATTAAAACTGGACAAACTCGTGAACTCGTCAACTTTGTGTTGACACCCTACTGCATGCTTTGCAGGTACTCAGTGACTCAGGAGCTTACAGCTTGGGGATGTGTAGTGGACGTCTAAACCCGTGTGTTGGGTTTCTTTAAATAATTTAGAAATATGAACTTTTGTTTGAACTATCCTACTATGCTTCCGCTACTCACTTAAACTGTTGTTTGAACTTAAAACTTTTGGTCTATAACTATGGTGGTCACTAATCCTTATGGTTGGTGAACTTTACTGTTATTATATTAATTGTTCAGTATGATTGATGGCTGGATCCTGGTCAGTCACACGCCTCGCGGTAGTACTCCGCCTGTGGATTTGAGGGTGTGACAGATTGGTATCAGAGCCATTGGTTATCGTGAACTCGGTTTTAAAAAGAAAGTCTTTTTGAGAAAAACCAGACTATAACCCGTGACTCTTGACGACACTACCCTCCAAGTGCAAGGCTCAACGTATTAGACCTCATGGCTTGGACTTGTGTTTACTTGATTTCTTGTTTGGTGAACTGATATGCTTAAATTTATACGTATATTATAGCATGATTTTACCCCTGTTTTACAATCGTTTATCGGAAATTCATAAGTTTAGTTGCTTATTTTATTAATTTGTGAATTTCAAGGGTTTGTTGAAGCTTTGTGGTTTTCTGGAGACTAAATGCAAGTTGCAATTGTGAGGAGAAACACCTATTGCCATCCTTTGGCACACCCAATGCCTTCATTTACCCAACAGGTATTCCATGTACCATATACCAGACATTGGGGCTTGAAGAGCCAATGGGTGGTGCAGATCGGTCAAACACACAGCACACCCAATGCCAACTCTTGGGCATACCCGATGCCTCTTTGGCACACCCAATGCCAACTCCTGGACACACCTAATACATATGCTTTCCTATATAAAAGACATCAGACGCAACAAGTGAGGGGAGGCCCCTGTAGTTTTGACCCACCATTCTAAACTCCAAAAATTGGTGATTGCATCCACTTTCAAGCATTAAGAGGGCTTCCAACATCAAGAGGATCATTATTCATCAACCATCCTACTTCCTTGCTTGTTTATGGTTTGAAATTTCTTGATTTTAACCATGAATTTTGGTACTTTAGCAAGCATGTTTGTGGTTCTTGTAAGCCATATGGGCTAAACACTTGTAGTTGCCTAAACCATGTTGAATCTTTTGAATATGTGATGAATATGGAAGTTGATGTGGTGATAAGTGTTTGTTAATCTTCATAATAATGTTCTAGCTTGTTCTTGGAGTTCATATGCATGTTGAAGGTTGTTGTTCATGAATGTTTGCTCATAAATTTATACATGACATGTGGAAAACCCATGTGTAGATTATGTTTATTGAATCTTGTTACTTTGATTCATAGCATGAGACTGGGAATGGGAATGGTGATTGCTAACATGAAATTTATTATGATTTGAATATGTGTATGAATTCTTGCACTTGGATTTGGAAAGATCATGATAGTGTTTAGGTGAATTCTATAGTATGTAATTGTGTTAGTATGATGATTTAGGCAAAGATTGTCTTCTAGCATGATCATGCTTGTGGTTTGTCTCAAGAACAATGTCAAAATGTTATTAACATGAAAGCAATTTAGGGTGATTAGTATGTTGTTCAGTTAGTTTTCCCTAAGTTGTCGAGTTAGGAGTTTTGACAAACGAGTATCTCTTGATTAAAAGATTAACATCACTTAACAACTGAACTTAAAAGAACGATTCTTAGGTGATTAGAGTGTTATTCATTTTAATTTTCCAAAAGAATTATAAAACTAGGAACCTTGACTGGAACTTAGTTATTCTAGAGGTTGTCTCATCACTAGAGCTTCCATTAGTTATCACATAGTCATTAGTGGATACTTAGTTTAGGCAACTTCCCCTTCGAAATTGTTAGTTCTTGTTATTTTAGTATTTTATTTTTATATTATTGCATGATAAATTAGGAAAACCCAAAAATCGCTAATTGAAAAAGCTTTAAAGTAACAAAAGTTTAGTATCGAGACACCGCGTCCACAGATTGATATCCGGTTCTTACCGACAAACTGTATTACCACTCGACGGGTACACTTGCCCTTTTGTGTATGTAGTTTAGTTCTTAGGTGAAAATCATTTTAAAACTAAATTTGTGTGAAGGAAAATTCATTTATAAAAATATATTTAATTCACGCACATCATGAACTATGTGGTATTATAGGTACTAGTGTGCCTAGTTAGATATATATACACACACATCCCTCTTCTATCTCATTCTTGCTACACTATGACGTCGCACTCATATTGTGTTTTTTGGCAATGAAGACAATGAGCGGACGCGGACGAGGGAACATTAACATGACTCAGGATCAGTTCACTAACCTGATCAACACGGTGGCTGCAGCTTTCGCAGCCCACCCTGGAGGTAAACCCGTTATTCTAGGATGTTTAGATCCTACCCCCGCATCGCCTTTTGGTCCCTAAACCTATTCGCTTTGTTTTCCACGACAGGTCAGCCTGCACATGTGCAACCACGACGCACCTTCAAAACCTTCATGGATTGTAAGCCTTTCCCTTTCAATGGCACTGAGGGTTCCATAGGTCTTCTGCACTGGATTGAGAAGGCCGAATTTGTGTTCGCCGTTTGCAAGTGTCCCACTGCTAGTTGGGTGAAGTTTGCTACTAGTACGCTTGAAGGAAACGCGCTTTCATGGTGGAAGGCCCAAATTCAGATGCTTGGGTTGGAGACTGCCAACGCCACTGCTTGGGAAGATTTCAAAAACATGATCAAAGAGGAGTACTGCCACAGGGATGACATCCACAAGCTCGAGAACGAGTACTATGAGCTCAAAATGGTTGGATCAGAAATTGAGACCTACACCAAGCTGTCCAACGACTATGCTGCTCTCTGTCTGAACATGTCTCAGCCTGCTTATCGAAGGATCGAACTGTACATCAAGGGTTTGGTCCCTGAAATCCAGAGCTTGGTCACTTCAGCCAACCTCACTACGATTCAGCCAGTCATTCATCTCGCTCACCGACTCACTGATCAAGCTGTGGAACAAGGCAAGCTGCCCAAAAGGATCAGTGCTACTACTGGAGCTTCTGGTGATAACAAGCGAACGTGGGATGGAAATCAGGGTAAGGATGCTAACCCCACTTAGGTCCCAGCTAAGCAAAGGAAGACTGAAAACAATAAGGGCCCTCAGCAACAGGGTGGCTATCGAGGGAACCACCCCAAGTGTAACAAGTGTAACCGACACCACAGTGGGCCATGTGGAAGAAGCCAGTGTCAGCGATGCAACAAGATGGGGCATGAGGCCAAAGATTGTAGAAGTCAGTATCCAGCTCGACAGAATCAGCCGCAACAGCCGCGACAACAGCAACAACAGCAGGGTAACAACCGTGGCTGCTACTAGTGTGGAGCAATGGGGCACATGCGGAAGGATTGCCTTGAACTGAATCAAAACTGCAACAACAACAACCAGGGTGCTGGAAAAAACAATAACAACAACAAAACAATAATGGTGGGAATGGCGCAAGAGGCAGGGCCTTTGTGATTGGAGCTAAAGAAGCGAGGAATGATCCCAACGTTGTAGCGGGTAAGTTCCTACTCGATGACCGTTATGTTTCTGTACTGTTTGATTCTGGAGGCGATGCTAGCTATGTATCCCTACGTATTAGTAAGAAGCTTAAGCATACGCCGTTAAACTATAAGCGCATCGTCGAGTTAGCTAATGGTAGAAACATCGAGGCCTCACACATTGTCAGCAACTGCAAACTCGTATTATCTGGTCAGACCTTTTCCATCGATCTTTTTCCTATCGTTCTTGGAAGCTTCAACGTCGTCATTGGTATGGATTGGTTATCCAAACATCGAGCTAAAATCCTCTGTCAGGAGAAAGTCGTCCGTATTCCCCATTCTTTTGGTGAACCCCTCATCTTTCAAGGTGACAAAAGTGGAGCTGTCACATGCATCATCTCGTACTTAAAGGCCCAGAAGTGTTTACGAAAGGAGTATACCGCTATTATAGCACTTGTCACCGACACCCAGGAAAAGGAAAAGAGGATTGAAGATCTCCCTGTTGTACGCGACTATCCCGAGGTATTCCCTGAGGAATTACCTGGGCTTCCTCCTCACCGTCAGATCGAATTCCGAATTGAGCTAACTCCTGGAACGGCACCCATAGCTCGAGCACCAGACCGACTAGCCCCCGCAGAACTGAATGAACTCTCTACATAACTGCAAGAACTGTTAGATAAAGGCTTTATTCGTCCTAGTTCATCACCATGGGGAGCACCCGTGCTTTTTGTCAAGAAGAAGGATGGCACATTTCGTATGTGTATCGACTATCGTGAGTTGAACAAGGTTACCATCAAGAACTGTTACCCACTTCCACGTATCGACGATCTATTCGACCAGTTGCAAGTGTCGAGCTACTACTCCAAGATCGACCTGCGATCAGGTTATCATCAGTTGAGAGTCCGCGATGAGGATATCTCTAAAATTGCGTTCAGGACTCGTTATGGTTACTACGAGTTCCTTGTTATGCCTTTTGGAATGACAAATGCACCTGCGGTTTTCATGGATCTCATGAATCGAGTGTGCAAACTCTAACTCGATAAATTCGTGATCGTGTTTATCGACGACATCCTGATCTACTCGAAGAGCCAAGAGGAGCATGAACAACACCTGCGTCTTATTCTCAAACTCCTTCGCAACGAACAACAGTACGCCAAGTTCTCGAAATGTGACTTCTGGCTTCGAGAAATCCATTTCCTTGGGCACGTGGTCAATCGGGATGGTATTCACGTCGATCCAGCTAAGATCGACTCCATCAAGAATTGGCCTACACCGAAGACTCCGACTGAAATTCGCCAATACTTGGGATTGACAGGGTACTATCGTAGATTCAATAAGGGGTTTTCGAAGATCGCTCAGCCCCTCACGACTCTCACCCAGAAGGGTATTGCTTACAAGTGGAATGAGGCTCAGGAGTCTGCTTTTCAGAAGCTAAAGGAGAACCTTTGTAGTGCTCCTATTCTTTCATTACCTGAGGGTACCGATGACTTTGTCATCTACTGCGACGCGTCTATTCTTGGGCTCAGTTGCGTGTTGATGCAACGTGAGAAAGTTATCACCTACGCTTCACGACAACTCAAGATTCACGAAAGGAACTACACGACGCATGATTTGGAACTCGGAGCAGTCATCTTTGCACTCAAAATTTGGAGACATTACTTGTACGGTACCAAGTGCATGATTTATACTGATCACAAGAGTCTCCAACATATTTTGGACCAGAAGGAGTTGAACATGCGGCAGCGCAGATGGGTCGAACTCCTTATTGACTACGAATGCGCAATTAAGTATCATCCAGGCAAGGCCAATGTTGTAGCTGACGCCCTCAGTAGGAAGGAAACCAAACCTAAGCGCGTTCACGCCTTACAGATTACTATCCACTCGAACTTTCCTAATCAAATCCACAACGCTCAAGCTGAAGCATTGAAGGCGGAAAATCTCCTAGCTGAATCCCTATGGGGAATGGAGAAACGACTTGAACTCAAGGACGACGGTATTCATTACTTTGTGGACCGCATCTGGATTCCATCTTATGGAAATCTTCGAGAACTTGTGATGGAAGAAGCACACAAGTCTCGCTACTCGATACATCCTGGCGCCGATAAAATGTATCACGATCTCAAGACCCTGTATTGGTGGCCTAACATGAAAGTCATTATTTCTAAGTACGTCAGCAAATGCTTGACCTGCGCTAGGGTCTAGGTCGAATACCAGAAGCCGTCAGGCTTGTTGCAACAGCCAGAGTTGCCAACATGGAAATGGGAGCAAATTTCCATGGATTTCGTCACAGGCTTACCAAGGTCCCAAAGTGGGAACGATACCATTTGGGTCATCGTGGACCGCTTAACTAAGTCTGCACACTTCCTCGCGATCAAGGAAACAGACAAGTATTCGAAGCTTACTGCTATCTACTTGAAGGAAATAGTTGCTAGGCACGGGGTGCCAATCTCTATCATTTCCGATCGTGAACCACGTTTTACATCCGAGTTATGGCAAGCTACGCATAAATCCTTTGGCTCACGTCTAGATATGAGCACTGCTTACCACCCCCAAACCGATGGCCAAACTGAACGCACCATCCAAACACTCGAAGACATGCTTAGAGCATGTGTCATTGATTTTGGAAACGGGTGGGAGCGACACCTACCTTTGGTAGAGTTTTCTTACAACAACAGCTACCACACTAGCATTCAAGCAGCACCCTTTGAGGCATTGTACGGTTGTAAATGCCGATCACCTCTGTGTTGGGCGGAAGTTGGCGAAAGCCAAATTATCGGCCCAGAACTTGTAGTCGATACAACGGAAAAGATTGCCCAGATCAGATAATGCATGACGGCAGCTCGTGATCGTCAAAAAAGTTACGCTGATAAGCGTAGGAAACCTCTAGAATTCCAGGTCGGGGACCGGGTTCTACTTAAAGTCTCACCCTGGAAGGGTGTGGTCCATTTTGGTAAACGGGGCAAGCTTAATCCGCGATATGTTGGACCTTTTGAAATTACCGAAAAGATCGGTAAGGTTGCTTACAGATTAAATCTGCCTGAAGAGCTGAGTGCGGTGCACAACATCTTTCACGTGTCTAATCTGAAGAAGTGTTTGTCAGATGAAACACTCATCATTCCTTTTAAGGAACTTACTACTGACGATCATCTACACTTTATTGAGGAACCGATCGAGATCACTGATCGAGAAGTCAAAACCCTCAAACATAGCAAAATACCTATCGTACGAGTTTGTTGGAACTCGTGTCGTGGCCCAAAGTTTACCTGGGAACGGGAAGACCAGATGAAGCGCAAGTATCCCCAGTTGTTTGCAAACGAAACTCCCAGCACTGAAGCTACAACGGAATTTCAGGAAGAAATTCCAAACTAACGGGGGGACGACGTGACACCCCGCAGATGCATTCGAGTACACCCTAGCTTGTCAGTGGCTGCGCTTTAACTTTCAGGATGAAAGTTCTTAAAACTTGGGGATAATGTGACACTTCGGGTCCTTCCAAACAACCATATCATGTAATGGAGCTATGTGTATGTATATTATTAAATGAGAATTTGTATTTACTTGTGTGCATTGTGTGACCCTCTCATTGTGTTATGTGTACTAATATATATATATATATATATATATATATATATAGTAGGAGTTGGGTAGAAAGCCTTATTTTCCTAGAAAGTCTAGGAAGCAATCAGAACGTGACATGTGGCATTGAAGGATTTTAACTAAAAGGGCAATTGTGTAATTTGACATTTTATTTTAATTTTGGAATTTATATCTCATTAACTAACTATGCACGATTTTATGGTAACTGATTCTCCATGATTTGCGAATTACTACCAGACGTAAATATCAATCAAATTCTCATTCGTTCCTTTCACGATCTTGATCAACTTTATTCGTAAATCATTTTTTACGTGAGAGATAGTTATGGCTTCAAACACAATTCTTGATGGCGGATATGGCAAATACACTTCTTTTTCTGTTTACTATTATCTGGTCTGTATCGATTTTTAACTATGTCTAGAAACCACCAGAATGTTCTTGACGTTGTGTTTTAACAGCGAGCAGATTTATACAGTTGTGTTTTAGCATTCAGATTCATACAGTTGTGTTTTAACAGCAAGCAGATTCATATAGTTATGTTTTAGCATTCAGATTCATACAGTTGTGTTTTAACAGCAAGCAGATTCATACAGTTGTGTTTTAGCATTCGGATTCATACAGTTGTGTTTTAACAGCAAGCAGATTCATACGCTGTGTTTTACCATCCATGCTTGTAATGCTGGAGGATTTCTTGACGCTGTGTTTTAACAGCAAGCATATTAATATGATGTGTTTTCTTGATGTGTTTCTTCATGAAGGATAGAAGGAAGGAAGAGAGAGAGAGAAAGGGAGAGAGAGAAAAAAAATTGCAAGAAATGTGGCGTGTTTATAGAATGACAATTATTTCCATATTTAAAACAAGCTAAATGACATATCTACCCCTGATTAATTAAATAATCCTATTTTTAAGAAACACATATTACCAAAATGCCACCAAGATGATCTCAACCATTAAACACACTCATTGGATGGCCCAGATCGCTTCCTAGACTTTCTAGGAAAAACACACTTTCCGCAGGATCCCCACTATATATATATATATATATATATATATAGTAGGGTTCCTGCGGAAAGTGTGTTTTTCCTAGAAAGTCTAGGAAGCAATAAGAACGCGACATGTGGCATTGAAGGATTTTAACTAAAAGGGCAATTGTGTAATTTGAATATTATTTTAATTATGGATTATTTTATTAGGATAACTAACTATGGAAACTAAATATTCCATTTAAATCAAATTGACAGTTTCAATTTAAATGATACAAGACGATGTGTTTCTTGACAATGTGTTTTAACAGCAAGCAGATTTCTTGACGTTGTGTTTTAACAGCAAGCAGATTTCTTGACGCTGTGTTTTAACAGCAAGCAGATTGCTGGAGGATTATTGACACTGTGTTTTAACAGCAAGCAGATTTCTTGACATTGTGTTTTAACAGCAAGCAGATTTCCTTGACACTGTGTTTTAACAGCAAGCAGATTTCTTGACGCTGTGTTTTAACAACAAGCAGATTGCTGGAGGATTCTTGACACTGTGTTTTAACAACAAGCAGATTGCTGGAGGATTCTTGACACTGTGTTTTAACAGCAAGCAGATTTCTTGACATTGTGTTTTAACAGCAAGCAGATTTCCTTGACACTGTGTTTTAACAGCAAGCAGATTTCTTTACGCTGTGTTTTAACAGCAAGCAAATTGCTGGAGGATTCTTGACACTGTGTTTTAATAGCAAGCAGATTGCTGGAGGATTCTTGACACTGTGTTTTAATAGCAAGCATATTTCTTGACATTGTGTTTTAACAACAAGCAGATTGCTGGACACACTGTCAGTGTCTTCGTCTTCAACATAACCCAGTGTCTTCGTCTTCAAAACATTGTCATCAATCAACATTAAAATGGTAAAACACATAAACCTAGAGCCCACTCTAGCATGTCAAACATTAAGGTCCATTGACTAAAAATAAGAACCCGATTCAATGATAGATAAAAAAAATTGAAACAAGTATGAAAAACAACCGATATATGACCAATCGGAGAAGAATATTTGCAGGAAAAATGGATGGTTCTTCTTTGGTTGCGTTTAGGGAGAGAGAGAGAGATAGAGAGAAAGAAAGAGGGGAAATCCCATGATTTTAGGGATTGATTATTGATATGGCAGTTTCTTGACTAATTTAAAACACTTCCAATTACCAAAATACCCTCACTATATTAAAAGTCTCTAATTATATAACTCAAATATTACGAAAATGCCATCCATTTGATCTAAGCCATTAAAAACACCAATCGGATGGCCCAGATCGCTTCCTAGACTTTCTAGGAAAAACACACTTTCCGCAGAACTCCTACTATATATATATATATATATATATATATATGTAAATGTGCCAATATGAATACTGAGACAGCAAGGTCTCGACTCGAGACCACTTGGTCTCGAGTGACCCGAAACAGTTGGGCCACACACTCGTAAAGCCCACTCGGAAACCTTTTTAGGGTGCACCGCCTTTGAAAGGTTATAAAACCCCTACCCAAGCCGAAATTTCCCTATTTCGGGCAACAATCATTCTCTCATAATTCCCAAACATCCCCCCTATCCATACTCTCTCTCATCTCATCCCCTCTCTCTAGAAAACCCTAAAACAAGCATCCTTCTCTTCTCCTTCTCTCGGATCAACCGATGGCATCAAGGACTCTCGGATCAGCTCATTATCATCATTTGCAAACTCCTTCATCGATTCTCCACACTCTCACCCTTCGGATATCTAACTGGTTAGTATTTTTGTTGATTACTAGGATTTTTAGGTAGTGTATAGATGTATAATGATGTTATTAGCTTGGAATGATCGTACTGAGTAATATTGTGCCAACTGTTGCTGTTTTTGATGCTCTTTGCCATGTGGTGATGCAATATTATTTGATGAACAATGTACATTATGCATGAGTAGGAATGTTAAGATGATTTGATGATGGGTTAACAATGCTCTTCGTGAAATAAATGTGATTTAGCATTGATTGTGATGGAGTGTAGGTTGATCTGTTTTTAGAGGATTTAGTCCATCTTGTTAAATATTAAACATGCTTTATGAAAATGAATGAAATGGTGAAGAACATGATAAATGTGACATGAATATTTGAATATGTGATGATTTGATCTGTTTTGGTGGGTGTACGAAATTGGGAACATGTTGGTAAAATCTGATTGGTTAGTACAAAAAGCTGGCAATGTTCTAGAAAGATTCCTCGATGGTCTCGACTCAGCAAGTGTTTCACTCCTGGTAGCGACTCGAGACCATCAAAGTGACAACTCGAGACCAAGTAGCAGGCTTCAAGGACTCGAGACTAGCAAGATCTCGACTCGAGATCCCCAAGGCTGCAACGCAAATATTCACTACTCGAGACCTTCTAGATGCGACTCGAGACCTCGTACTCTCGAGTCGAGACCACTTTGTCTCGACTGGGCTGCTTGACTCCGTTATTGGGCCGCAATGTGTGACAACCTGTTTTGGGTTGTGTGTGTTTCTTGCTACTGTTCATCTGGATTATGTGCTGCTATGACTTAACCGTTTAAATGTTAGGACAGGCCCAATGACGTATAGGATACTGGTATGATATGTATGCTATGTGTTATATACGTGTAGAGTATACGTGACTTATTTGCACCCGAGCCTGACCTCTACTGGTAACCAAATTAGGATGTGGATGACCAGCACACTTGACCAAGTAAACCATTTGCCGAGCAACCCAAGGTGAGTTCACAACCTTTACTAAAAGCATGCATTCCTGGGGGTTGGGAAACGGAACAAACAACGCTATCTCCTTGTGCGGGATACAAAAAACGCTACTTCCTTGTGTGGGATACAAACTTACTTTTCTCCCCTTACGCAGGACACACAGTTATTTACTATTTATATTAGATGTAACAAGCGAGACTAGACGAAACTCTATCACTCAAGTCCCTACTCATGATACCGATTAGTCGCCGAGGCCTGGCGAATGGGTTATTAGTTGATAGCGCTATTTAGGTCTCACCAACCTCACACCGTGCCTCTGGAGGAGGACGGGCGTGAACTCATAGACTCTGGCAACCGTCAATGATGATAGACATTGACAAACGGGGCACTCTACGGAAATGTACGGTCGTAAGGATTCGGTATAATGCAGTTTAGTAGCTTACATATGGGGTAGCTCCCCATCGCATGATATAAATGAGTAAATTAACTATCGAAACAAGTTTTTTGGAATTAAAACTGGACAAACTCATGAACTCGCCGACTTTGTGTTGACACCCTACTGCATGCTTTGCAGGTACTCATTGACTCAGGAGCTTGCAGCTTGAGGATGTGTAGTGGACGTCTAAACCCGTGTGTTGGGTTTCTTTAAATAATTTAGAAACATGAACTTTTGTTTGAACTATCCTACTATGCTTCCGCTACTCACTTAAATTGTTGTTTGAACTTAAAACTTTTGGTCTATAACTATGGTGGTCACTAATCCTTATGGTTGGTGAACTTTACTGTTATTATATTAATTGTTCAGTATGATTGATGGCTAGATCTTGGTCAGTCACACGCCTCGCGGTAGTACACCGCCTGTGGATTTGAGGGTGTGACATCCATTGTATAGGAATAAAAGAAAGTATAATTGTGAAATTGATTTAAAAAATCGGTCACAATCTAAATTTTAAAGATACAATTATACCATAAATAAAAAAATCCTATAGGGAAAAATTGTGAACGAAAAATAAAAATGGAATTTATTGTAATTGTAAACGAAAATTGAAAAAAAAATATTGTAAAAATTGGCGACTTTAAATTTGAAAAAAAAACAAGTATGCAATTACTTTCTTAAAATAATGTATCATTATTTTTCCATCAAAAACCAAATCTAGAGGCCCTAAAACCATTACACGTGTCCCACGCTTATTGTTCGAAATCATTGAATATCCTTGTTCGAAAGCCCCCTCAGGGGTGCATGCAAAAGAGACAGGAAAGTAAATTGTCTAGGGGGATTACACAACCACAAAACCTAAAAAATGGGGCTATGGCCTGGTCAAGAATATCCATCATTGCCCCATTTACCTACTACTCCTTCTCACCTTCTCCACCTGTAAAATAATGTATCATTATTTTTCCATCAAAAACCAAATCTAGAGGCCCTAAAACCATTACACGTGTCCCACGCTTATTGTTCAAAATCATTGAATATCCTTGTTCGAAATCCCCCTCAGGGGTGCATGCAAAAGAGACAGGAAAAGTAAATTGTTTAGGGGGATTACACAACCACAAAACCTAAAAAATGGGGCTATGGCCTGGTCAAGAATATCCATCATTGCCCCATTTACCTACTACTCCTTCTCACCTTCTCCACCTGTAGCCTCAGCCTCAGGATCTTCACCAGCCTTATTAGCCTCAACCTCTTCAATTTTTTCACCCTCAGCCTCAGGAACCTCAACTCGTCTGCCCAACTTGGCCACCACAGCCTTCCACTTCCTCACATCCCAAGCCTTAACCTTGAAACCCTCCGCTTTGGTCTCCTCGTACATCAAGATCTTGGACTGAAAGATGGTGAGGGCGATAGACTTATTGGATTTAGATTCAATCTGTTTCAGCTGCTTCTGATGAGCCTTCTCTAGCTCATGACACCTCTTCCTCGTAGCTTCAAGTTCGATGCGAAGATCCTTAGAGTGTTTAGCCCGGTGCTCTGCAAGTAGCTCCATGTCAGAGATCTTTTCAACATATTGAGCTAACTATTCATCTTGGGTAGTGAGAAGCTTGGAGAGAGCCTGCACAACATTAGACACGTTAATCAGAAAACTGAAATAAGAATACTTAACTTGTACTTACCACACTTTTAATCATTTGAAGCTTTTTTGTAATCTCTACAGGATCCATGTTATCGAAAGCTTCCAAGTCCATGAAATATGGATTCTTGTGTTTTTTGTTGGAGGTAGCCTTGGAGCGGAGAGGAAAGGCTCTGCCTTGCTAGTAGAATGAGCGGTTCTTTCGTGCTTAACCTGAGTACCCTACTCTGCAAACTTAAGGACTCCAGCGAGGTCAAAGTAGCTAGAGGGCTTTTGGGGTCCTGCATCTAGAAAATAGTAATGTCAGAATCCTAAACACGTAGAATCTGAAAGGATATGAGAGACAGTAAGGGTACCTGAGGTGTCACACCGTTATTTCCTGGTGGGCCCGGACTTGGGGTTTATGCGTGACAAATTGATATAGATATTCACATTAACACAACGGAAGTATTGGGAGTATAAAATAATTATTATAAAGTACAATGTCTGAAAATTCAAAAATAATATATACAGACGAGAGTGTACTAAAAGATCCACAAGATGATCGAATAATAAATGATTACATAAAAGACTACTAGGCTTTTTTCTTGGAGTCGCAAATTCCAATAAGCAATTACCGGGTAGCTTCTTGCCTATTCTGTACTTTGCAAACCTGCGCTTAGTCTTTTGAAAATATGTCAGTTTTTACTGGTAATACAAATAACCAAAACATTTTGAAAATATTTCAAAATCATTTTATATACCATTTGGTATATCAACTTTCATAAATAACTTGAGACAAACTATATATCTTTGAAATTAATGTGCTAGATATGCTATGTCAACATATGAAGCAAAAGTATCTTTGAAATCAATGTGCTAGATATGCTAGGTCAACATATGAAGCAAAAGTATCTTTGAAATCAATGTGCTAGATATGCTAAGTCAACATATGAAGCAAAAGTGACTTTGAAATCAATGTACTAGGTGTGCTAGGTCAACATACAAAGAAAAATGCATTTGAAATCGTGTACTTTATGTACTATGTAAACAAAGCATGTATAATGTCGTGAAAACAAGAAAGTAACAATAGGCACATATGAATCACCCCGAAAACATTTGAAAATGTAAAATAGGGGACTATGTACTCACTTGGGATTGCATAATAGTCTTGTATGAAAGTGTAACCAAAGCTCAAGAGATCAAGGAATCAAGTGTGTCCTAACATTGGATAACTATGTTAATAAGTCGGGACTTAAATCGGGGAATCAGATAGAATGAGGTCTTATAAACCAAATGAGTGTTGGAACTCATATGAAATGGTTTAACAAACTCAACATTCTGATTTGGAATGAATCCTAAGTTCTTTTGACCGTTATGACTCGTTAAGGTAGTTTACGCTACTTTAACGGGTCATTTGCTTAAAAATGCGTTCGGATGGTTAAATATGACCTATGATAAGTCTTATATGCCAAAACATGTTTAGTAAAGCTGTATGATCAATTTAGGTGTCAAAAATTGACTACATATGCTTAAAATGGATTTATGCGTGTCACACCCCGATATTTCCACGAATTACCGGTGGGGAGTATCGTGACGTAGTTGATATCATCATAGTCAAACAACACAATGTATAAATGCACAGCGGAAGCAAAAGATAAATATATTACCATCCGAATAAAAAGTAATATCAAAGTATTACAACGGAAAGTAAAGGACCCACAGGCGGATCAAATAAAAGAAAAACTGTTCAACAGATTTCAGGCATCTAAAACTTGCAAGATTCCTTATTAACGCCCCGAGCTTCCAGCCAATTACGTTCAGTACCTGTCACTTAACCTTTTTGGAAAATACGTCAGTTTACACTGGTAAATACAATTAACTGACTCATTTTGGAAAAGAGTTTGAAAATTGATTTGAATACACGAGGCACAAAATATCTTTTATAACTTGGGACAATCTTATTAATAAAAATCTTGTATCCGATTTACATGGTTGTCCAACATTTAGGGCCGGTGATTATACAATACAAGCCGGTCAAGATTAATCGACACACCATAAATATAACTCACAAGAAGACATCCTTACGAGTGAGTATATCTTTTACATACGCAACAGGAGGTGTTATGCCTACACCTTGTGCTTAAGTTATGGCCATTCACTTTTTAAATGAGCCAAGGATATCCATGACACGGTCATTAACCCCTAAATTTATTTGTTATCAATCAATACAGATTAAAACAGGATTATGCAATTTAATCATATCCGATTAAAAGGTTTCTACACCCGACTAAGCGGTATTTTTTTATAATACCGTATCCCAAGCCCGTATAAGGGAATATACGGTTCAAACGCATGATTAAGTCTGGAAATGAATTATAATAACTCAGCCGTATTCACTTAAGTAAGCGTAGGTACAATTTACCGGAAGGCTCTAGTCTGGAAATGATGGTATAAATAACCAATTATAATACTAACGGGTCTTTAATTAAGCCTAAACTTAGACCGGTTAGTTTTAAGGAAATATACGGTTCAAACGCATGATTAAGCGAAGACCGGAATAGAATGTGTTTTAGACCCGACAAGTTTGAAGACTTGTATAATATGGGTAATCTAAACACCTTCTGGATTTTGAGATAAAAATGATAAGGTTTGACCCGTTTCGGCTAACTTATGCAAACTAGTTACATAAACCGAACCGAACGTGCAAGAGGCGTAACGGGTAACCATAAGAGTCATATACAAGTTTCCTAAGTTAATATGCCTTAAACATATTGTGATATCAGTAGGATATCTTCCATTATGCCCAAAACGAGTTTAATCTCAAAATAAGCCCCGTAAGGGTATTTTGGTCATTTAAAAGATTATAAAAGAGGTTAATTAAAATTCTGATATTCGTGTCCGAATACATCATTAGAATAACTTATTTTATTAGGTCATATCAGTTGGTAATAGGTCTTATATACCAAAATGGCTTCAAACCCAAACTATGCGTTTAATACGCTTAAAAAGCCATTTTAAGTGATTTCCGGGTTATACAGAAAATCTGAGTTTTCTGATCAGGTTATAAAGCTTAAAATACTTTATTTATTATATAAAATCAGTAGCAATTGGATTGGTGTTAAAATACTATGTAAAACTCATTTTATACATAAAAAGGGTATAATCGGTATTTACCGAATTAAGGCGATAGCCTTAGGTTATGATCAGTTTAAAAATAATTAAAAATCTTTAAAAATCTCAAAATATTATATTATATCAGTGGATAAAAGGTTTGGTGTCAAAAATTGGGTTTAGATAGGCTTTATGATAATTGCGCCGTTTAATTACTAAAAGGCGTTATAATTACGCTAATGAACATAACTCCTAATCTAGACCTCCAACTGATGTGAAATTTTAGGGGCATGTTTATAAATCAGTAATAAAGATTATTGTCCTTTCATATTTCCAAAATTCTCGTTTTATGGTCAAAAGGGGCATTATGTTCAACATTAGGCATTTAACGGAAACGAGTAAACGAATCGGACA
>JARYGA010059937.1:278625-314299 GCA_030545235.1 Helianthus tuberosus
TTCTTGAAAGAATTATTAAACATCATAATGCTTCGGGCTTGATAAAAGGTCATTCAGAGGTATAATTAAACATATTGACACTTTTAGTCCCTTATACTTGCAAAGTTGCGCGTAACTTCACTTTTGGGCATAAAAGCCTTGGGTGGCCAATGATTGGCAATCCCGAGAGTATAATCAAATATCATGAGGCTCTCGGTTTGTTAAAAGGTCACTCAGAGGTAAGAATTTAACATGTTGACGCTTTTAACCCTTTTCTTCGCAAACTTTCAATTAATTACATAAACGGCTACACTTGATTAACAAGTGGCTCATTTGTGAATATAAAAACCATAAAAGGTTATTTAGAAACTTATTTTAGGTATGATAATACTTCCAGTTCTTTCATAATCAAAGTTTTTCGATTTTTCGAAAAATTAGTCCCTTAAATTCAACGTTTGACTTCATTAAGGTTTATTACACGTGTCAATACTTCATTGGACGTGATTTTTCGAGGTGTTACAATGCGCAAAAAGGCATTTTGGTCATTTTTAGGCATATAGAAACGACTTATCATATAACTAACCAAACGACGTGACCATAAGGTATAACCTCAGTAGGTTATTTCCTATACAACTATGGCCACAAATATGTGTTTGGTCGGATCCAAAGATCGACCAAATGGTTCAGATTCAAAAGTCAAAGCGGTGGTCAAACCGCTCAACTTACGACCCTAAATAAGCTCTATACTAGAAGTGACGGGTTAGACATGTCAAAACATGTCTAACTAAGTTGCAAAACTGATTTGGTATCAAAACTTAGTGTTTTGATACCTGAAAAATAGTTCTGTCGTAAAATGCACTTAATGTGCATTTTTGACCGAAACTTTGACTCGTCACTTCGACTAGTAAACGTGGTAATCAGTAGGTATAATCGCAAGGGATTATAACCTTCGTGATTACGATCACGTTGCAAAGTTCAATTGAACTTTGACTTGACCAAATATGGTCAGAACCGAAAGTTAAACAGAAAGTCACTAATTTGACTTTTAGCTCAAAATAAGTTAAAATAATTGAAATAGACTAGGATGAGAACTTACTTGTGTTAAGGAACACTTTAAGATCTCAGGTAGGAGGCCTCCAAAGAATAGAAGCAAGCTCCAAGTAAGTGGGAAAAGAATAGAATGAAATGAGCATGTCGGTGAATGAAATTAGCTCGCTATTTATACTAGTCTTGAAGTTTTAGGATCATGACAAGGGTCCAAAGTGTTTGCAAGGATGGTACATGATTGAAACAAGTGTAAGGATCTGATGTAATGCTTGGAGAACACATAACTTGGCCTCCACACAAAGAAAACCAGCTGTTGTCCAAAACAGCAGCTCTGGGGACTGTTTACGGACCGTGTAGGGTCCTGGTTTGCGGTCCAGAAATGGTGGTCAGGGGTAGAAGTTTCAAATGTGTACAGCTTTGGCCCCTGGACTTGTTTCGTCACGTTTTGGCACTTCTAACACCCGTTAACCCCATATTTAGGCTCCATAAGGAAGTTAAAGCATATTTAACTTGAATTATGCCCAAAAATGTCATGGATGTCAGTTCGTTCGATTGTACGGTTGCGCTTTTCGCTTAATTATGATGAACGCTTTAACGAACGCGAAAACGACCGAAATTGCACAACGAATGATATTTTTGCATTCTTTTCAATAAAATACAAGATTTTAATTATTACAAAATTTTTTGGATGTGTGAACATGGTTCGTATTAAGAAATACAAGAATCAACAATCTTTCACAGTTTGTCGCAAATAGTCCCTGAGCACGAATAAGCATGTTTTTGCCATACCGAACCCCTCAAAACTTATTTCTAAGTTATGTAAAAGGTATTTAGGGTATGTTTAGCACATGTCATTGTTTCGGAGTGTATGTCGCGTTAAATTGATTACATTTTGCGTAATAGTTTACGATTTCACTTCCAGAAAAGGTTTGAGAGTTCGAAATGGAACAAGGATTGAAAATACACAAATATCATAAATAATTATAATATATTGGAATCGAAACTCAATGTTTCATTAAATACAAAGTTGATTGGGGTTGTACAACGATTGAAAGACACAAATGTCACATCAATATTGGTCTTACATGAGTAAGCATTAATCCACATAGTGAAAATTTATTTAATTTCCCTTTTATGCAATAAAATCTTTTTGGTTTTTCTATGTTTTTTTTTCAAATGTTTTTGTATTTTTCTCCCTCTAATATTTACAGATATCTCTCTAAGACATCCCCTAAATTTATGCATAAATCTCATGCGCAAATTTACCTAATAACGAAAACGTATGTACAAAGAGAAATACGAAAGAAAATAAAAATATTTTTGTTGTTTTAGCTTAACCGTTCCGTCATCAGATTTAAGACTAATCAATATCAAAATTAGAACATGAAATTTAAATTTGTACCTTTTCGCTGATCTTGTCTTACCTCCCTTATCTCCTCCAAAGGAAACATACCATCTATAAAGAAATATACCTTTTGCAATAGTGAGATGTTACCGTTTAGATATCTGGAACAACCGTTATCAACATCCAAGGATTGTCAACAGCTCCTCCTTGGTTGTCCCTGAAAATTAAGGAGACTAGTAAGACATTGGTACCCAGGCCATCGTGGTCCTGGGTATTCCTGAAGCATCAACATAAGACACTTCTCGTAAGCACATGTCCCCTTTTGTTTCAGGGATTGGTGATGTTGCTACTTTATGTTTTTTCTTCCAATCTTGTTTTGGCTTCTCTAATTTCTTAGGTGCCTTCAACAAAACTATTTGCTTTTCAACCTTGTTATTTTTCACAACTTGTTTAGGTTTCAAAGCTTGTTTTCTTTTTGCTTTTGCAACATTCCAATCCCCATTAGATGGTTTAACCTTGGGATGCTTATTCATCATTGTCTTACGCTTTTCAATCTTCATTGTCTTATAATAAGATCTATCCCGTGATGTAACCTTCTGATGTTGTGTATAATACGACACATTGGGGCGATGTGTGCAACTCCTTTCAATATGACCGGGTATGCCGCAGTTGTAGCATGTTTGCTTCTTTGTGTAGGGAGCATATCCCGATCCATTCGATCCAACTGATGATGAATTTGAGTTATAAAATTTGTTGGATGACTTGTTTGCAGACTGTTCATCCTTTCTGACCTGCTTCATATGTCTCTGTTTACAACAGTTAGTACATTCACTGGATTTAGCATTTTCATTTCTAACTGTTAGCGTTGGAGGCGCATATTTATTTGAAGGGGCTCTCAAAGTTGGCTTAGAAATAGCCTTTCTCACATATGGAGGAGCATCAACAGATAAATTTGATGTTTTTGAACAAACATCGTCAGCTTTTTGGCAAACAATATCATCCCCCTCAACCCAATTCTCTACTTTACCTCATCTGTACATGAAGTAGAAGCTTCGTTAACATTCGCACAATTAAACTCAGGGACTGGCCTTGTTGTTTCAATTTCAGACATTGTGGGCTCAGTCACTGTTTCACTACTTGATTCAGTTGAACCACTTGAGGTACATTCCTTTTGTAGTGGCTCTGATGAATCCTCTACTGTTGAGTTAGCTGCTCCAGAAGACTCATAGTTGGATTCACGAGAATCAACTGATTCCAATTTCTCAGAATCAGTTGCTTCAGGTGATTCACATTTGGAGTCAGATGGTGCAGCTGGCTCAGTCGGTTCATTCAGATTTAAAACCTGAAGGTGTTTATCAACCTCTGCATTTTTCTCAAAACTCAATGTCTCTGTTTGTTTAGAGACATTTTCTGATTTAACAAAGACAGGTGCATATGCTGGTTCAGTTGTCTTTGTTTCATTCCTTTTACGTTTTTAGATTTTAACTTTTGTGGGTTTTACCGGCTCAACCTTGACATCACTGGGTTTTCCATACTCCATGTCAGGCAAGTTGGCTATCTCCTCCACATTCATAGGAATAGAGGTGTAATTGTGATTGTATGGTGGAGGTAGGGGTGTGCACGGTTTGGTTCGGTTATTAGCATTATCCGTAACCGTAACCGAAGTCATTGGTTAATCGGTTCGGTTAATTCGGTTAATTTGTCGGTTTTCGGTTCGGTTCGGTTAGTTTTCGGTTAATAACCAATTCAAACAAGGGTTATTTTTTTGCTTAGAAATACATGTAATGGAGGTATAAATACATGAAATAGATGTATAAGTACATGAAATTGATGTATAAATATATGAAATGGAGATATAAATGCATGAATAAATGTTTAAATACATAAAATGGAGGTATAAATAAATAAAATGAAGGTATAAATAAATGAAATGAAGTCATAAATAAATGAAATAGAGGTATTATTACATGAAATGAAAGTATAAAACATGAAATACATGAAATAGAGGTATAAAATCTAGAAATATATAAAGAAATAAATGATTCGGTTCGGTTAATTTCGGTTAACGATGGTAAAAAATATCCGTTAACCGACTTTCGGTTAATTCGGTTTCGGTTAATTTCGGTTCGGTTTTGTCGGTTTTCGGTTCGGTTTCGGTTAACGGTTCGGTTATTGCACACCCCTAGGTGGAGGTATGCATACAAATCCCAATCCCTTATTCCTGACTTCCTTTTTAGTATATTTTAACTGTTGGTTTATCATTTTTTCAACTTTTTCACTTGACACATCAAACTTTTTAAAATTGAACTCTGTATTTTCAAAGGTTGATTTTAAATTATCAAGTTCAACAGTTAATTTTTCTGACAATTCCTTGAAGTGGAGATGCCTACATTTTTCGTCACTCAAATCCTTATGCAACTGTCGGATATCACACTTTTATACCTCCACCATATCCTTATATCCGTTGATTTTCTTATTAATCTGATATAAATCAGACTTGCATAATTGAAGTTGCATAATTAAAGAGTTTACATGTTCTTTGTACCCGCTTATCTTCTCTCTACAAGCAGTAGTACAACAAATATCTACACATACCTTAGTAGGAGTAGGAGTAGGAGTGAAGTCATGAATCTGAAAACCTGCACTACAACTTGATTCTGAATTCGGCAATGAATCAGCAGGAGTGGACGAGCAAACTGCAACAAGCAATGGAGCAGCAGGAGTAGAATGAGTGGATGAGCAAGGTGCAACATATGTGTTTCCTTGAGCCTTCTGGTTGTTGGCCCTATCATATGATTTGATAAGTGAAATTAGCTCATTAGGCTTCATTCTGTAACAGTAACAGTTGGTTGTCAACACTATCTGATTAACATTGTTAAACAAACTATAGTTTGCCTGATCCAAAAGCTTCTTGTTGCCCCAATAAGTATACACCACAATCTCTACATTTTTCATTTCTGAGAGCAGTTCAACAAACCGGCTAATTAACGCTTCTATAGATTCACCAGGAAAGTATAGGAAAGTATCTGAAACTTTCCAATTTCTGCTCAAGCACATATTTCTGAGAAGACATTTCTAAGATGCTAAACTGTGATCCCCGGAAATGTCTGTCTTACCGAACCAGACCGTTAAATCGTACGAAAACTGACCGAAAACTATTTTTACCAAATCGTACCGTTAGACTCGTCTCAGAATTTCGAGTCCAATGGTATATAATGTCCAAACACTTTTTCGAAATTTTCGTGCCTTTTTTGTCCTAAAAATCACACGAGTCTAACCGTGCAGTCGGTTTGGCAAGATTGTTTGCAGATCAAATTTTGCGTTTAAATACGTTTAAAACTATACACGTCAGCTGGTTAAAATTCCACCTTTGTCTTAGATGGTCGCACACTACCCTTTGAACCGCATACTAGTTATTTGGACAGTACACTATTAGTTTTGGGCCGCACACTAGGTAATTGGGCCTGGATAACCTACCGCACACTGAATGTTGCCGCACACTCACAATCAGGTGGCACACTAAGACTTAATTTGGATCGCACACTAAATTAATTTGGGCCTGTACACTGAAGTCCAGTCCACAAACAAAATATAAGGTCGCACAATGATATCTGAACTGATCCGCACACTCCCAGGTCACACACCTTGAGTTTTTAATCAATCCAGCACACTCCTAGGTCGCATACCTTGATTTTTTAATCAATCCAACACACTCCTAGGTCGTACACTACCCCTTTTAGTCCCGTACACTGCAGATTTTGGAAATAAATCACCTACTTAAACCCCAAAAATCAAGGAATTTATTCAAGAATTCAATTTCAGTTGATTATTTCCACCAATAACTTTCAAAAAATCAGAAAACACACTTCGAAAACTTCCAACACAGATCAAATACAGACTTTTTTTAATATGTTCATCAAATATTCAAACTGTTCTTTGAAGAAAAATTCTGATTTTGCTGAAAAACCTCGACCAAAAATCTGAAAACATAACCTTTTACGAACTAATGAATATGCAAATCTTCAATCTTGTTCTTCAAATGATATCCAACGAAACCAAGCCTTTGAAAGACTTCTTAGACTCTCGAAAAACTATGGATCAGATATCACAATCAAAGTGCGGAAAACTAAGAAAGTGGTGAACAAGAAAGATTTGTATTGATTGAATATCAAAGTGCACACGATCTCAAAAGGATCGTCTGGTACACTTAACACAAGAACTCAAACAGCAACCCTAAAATGACCTAAGTGCACCCTATTTATAGTTACATAGGGTGACCTAAATACAAACTGGGCCAAGCCCACATGCACACTATTAACTAAACAAGCCCAAATCATTTAATTAGTCCACATGGCTTATCCCAATACTATCTAACCCACTAGAAAACTAAGCCTAATAGTTTGTAATTGTGTTTGATAAAGACAACATAAACCTAGGGGGATATTGTAAGGCCATATAATTAAGTAGGTTTACGCTTATCTTTATCAAACACAATTACAAGCTATTGGACTTAGTTTTCTAGTGGGTTAGATAGTATTGGGATAAGCCATGTGGACTAATTAAATGATTTGGGTCTGTTTAGTTAATAGTGTGCATGTGGGCTTGGCCCAGTTTATATTTAGGTCACCCACATAAAAATTCAATATCTCCAAGATTATCATGTATTGATTTCAACTTCCGCTTAAAACAAATTGGCTAGAATATTGTTTTATCGGACTAACATGTAGACATCGTTAAAGAGAAATAGAGGATCGCAATCGGCAATCCATAAATTTGAAAAAAAAAGGTATGTGGAATCATTAAATCAAAGAAAAATAATTTGGATGTAAAACCATAATATTCGATCGACAACCCACGATAAGATAAAATTAAACCCGAGAGGATAGAAGTGAGTCGGAAAGTCGCGTTCAAAATAATTGATAATACCAATTCCAAATTGTCGTTCAAAAAAGAATTGAAAAATGCCTAAATAGGTCAACGTGCCAACTTTTTTTTAATCAAAGTGCTAAACAGGCCACTCATTCAGAAAACAAAATATGGGTCAACATGAATTTCATAATCCCATTTTTTTGGTTGATTAGTTATTCGTATGAACTATTAGAATTATATTTACTATATGTTTTCTTAGGCCTGGTGGATGGCGGGCACATTCCCACCCTAGTAAGCATGTGCATCCGCTACTGAATACAAGCATGGTTGTGAAACAGTTAAACACACATATAATGATAAATTTACATCAACGTTAACCTGGTGTAATCGTGAACCGTTCCGTGTCCTCGTTATCATCTTTGTATCTCAATGTGTCTCAAACATGTCATATTTTAGGTTTAGTACAACTTTCATCATGCTAAAGAGTCATGTCATATTACATCTCCACTTATTTCAATTTCATCATGATCGTATCACCTTATAGCATAAGCCATTTATCATCTAAGCCTTTGTGGCATTAACCAACTATCCTAGATATGTTTATTTGATAATTGTTTCTTTTTTCATTAAGCATGCTACTTATCACGTGTCCATAAAACATCTTTCTACCGTGCTTTCTTTTATTCATGGGAAGGGATAATTTAAAATCTTAGTATCAATTCTTTCACTCCTAATCTAAGCAAGATAAAAAATATATTAGTTATGTCCATTGAATCCTAAACAATTTACATGTATGTCATTCTTCCATGTCAACATAATTTTAATTAGTCATGTCTAGGGCTCATTTGTAAATGAGCCAAGTTCGAGCTGATGTTGGCTTAATCGTTAGCTCGCTCGAATTATTTTAACTCACAAGTAAGTATTTAGACTTCATTACAACATTGGTAAGTCATATTGATTTGTTCAAATATATTCAAACAAAATTTGAATTCACATGATGTCATTTGTGTATTATCATACCAAATTTTTAATTTTAAAAGGTTAGAGTCATTGTAAAACCGGAATACTCTAGTTATAGAAAACCCTTCCTTGTAGTCTTTACAACTGATGTGCCAAAAGTAATAACAATACATATTTGTCAAAAAGTTCACGTTCCTTACACAAAAGCATTCTTCCTTCCATACATTATAAAAAAGTTGCTTAATGCCATTTATATCTCTAAACTAAAATTGATCCAAACAGATTTGTAATCATTTTTGGTATGGCTTGTATAAAGCAAACCTCAAAAGCTACATTTACAAGTGTTTAGCATATCAAAGACATGTTTAATAAAACCAATTTTAAAAAAATCATAATACCATAGTATTTGTATTTGTCTCTAGTGTCGGTTATATGATCATCTTATACACAACATTCAAAACAAATATCTATACAGTTCTCTAAGTCTACCGTTATGGATTAACTTCCAGGTGATGTTGTAGCCCGGGGCGTGAGAGGGGCCTTAAACACCGAACCGTGGTGGCATGAAATATGCATGAAAGCTGGAGGTGTGATGGGGGTACCAACGTGTTGGAGAAAGTAGAGGAAAAAAAAGAGGTGAATTAATTTGGAGGGACCAATAACAAAAAAAACAAGTGTCTTACCTTTTGATTTCCACCGATCATATTTTTACACACTTTTTAATTATATAATTTATATATTGTTTTAATGAGGTAGCGGGTAGTTAAACTTGTAAAACCATTACACATCAAAGGTGAAAAAAAGTGAGCACCCTATTACTTTTTTGATGACTTGACTGAAAAAGAAATGTGTTGTTAGTGTGATTTTGAATATATTCAACTTTTTTTATTGTTTTTGCTGCTCTGATTTTATTAGCGAAAAGTTAAGCTGAATCTTTATACATCTGGAGTCGTCTCAACATATAGCTCGAGGACATGAGGAAATCCAGACAGAATATACATTTTCCCAGACTGGTGTCAATGTTGATGATAATAATCCCCCCCTTCTTAGAAGATAGAAATATTAACAAACAACCTGATAAAACAGAGAGCAAGTTCTCTGGTGAGTTAGCAAGTATTAAAGCATATGTTACTGAAATACAATTACCTCGAGATCTTGTTTCAAAAACTAACTTATCAAAATTTGAAAATAACCTTTTAGCATTAATAACTACCCTTAAGTAGTCTATTAAATATTAAAATCTGAATAGTACACAAGCAAAAAGAAAAGAAAAGGAAGATTGAGATTTGATGAAAGGGCTCCTGACAAAGATAAAATAAAATGAAGCGGTCATCCAACAAATTCAAGAAAACATCCAGAAAATAAGTCAATATAAGGTACCTAAAGATGATAAAGAAAGAATCTTTAAAAAACAGAAGAGCGAAAAGCTAGAAGAAATGCTCAAGACTCTAGAGAAATTGGTTAAAGAAAAGGAGGATCATAAGAAACCTGAAGTAGCCAAATTTGATAAAAATTGTTGGAAGGATATGCAAAGTAAAGTCTATGTAGTTGAAAGAATTAACAATAAGTACCTATGGCTCCAAGACAAATGGATCATGTGGGAAAAATAATCCAAGCAGCAGATAGAGCAGTTGAAAAGATAGGAGACACACGAGAAGATGACTGCTCAACAAGTTGTTGAACTGAAGCAAATGGTAAAAAATACTATTAAGAATATGTCAACTACAACAGATAACCCTCCATTCAAGGAAACAACCCATGTACAACCAACACATCTCTTTTCAAATAAGGAACAATATAATTTAAGAAAAGGATTTAGTGAATGAAAAGACAAAGGAAAAAGAATTGTTAATTCAAAATCAGAAACATAAAAAAGACAACTTCAACAAGAATTTGGAAGCAATTTCATTATTGGTCCTCCTAAACCTAATTTTCTGTTCCCTGAAGAGAAGAAGAAGAGTTGGAAGAGCATACACGGCAATCAAGATGACATTTATTGAGGAACAATTGCAAAAGAAACAAAGAGCAAAAATTGGTTTCTCCACCCAACTTAAAGTACCCAAAATAGAAGAACCTACTATGTTCGAGCTTACTCAAACTCAAAACACCTCCCAACCAAACGATTTTCAGAAGAAAACATAAGCTTATCTCTGCCAAAGAGATAATGCAACATATCATGAGAGTCCGAACATCATGAGAACTCATCTCTATTTCGTTAATGAAGATGAATGGAAAAGGCAAAGAGGAACTTTCTGGAGTCTAAGCCCAATGAAGACAATGCTTAGAATCACAAAAAAAGTATTATTGGAAAACGGTTCAGAAAATGTAAACGTCTATGAGGTACTTAGACATGATGGAAAGATTGATTTCTTCATAGATGAATACCTGGATGATCTGCACCATAGAGACCTCATTGATTTAAGGGCACGCTTTGCAGACAAACGTTCCATAATGCTCAAACACAGAAGAGCAATCCACAAGATCATCGACGCTAGAAAAAGGGTATTTCTGAAATTTGCAATACACGATGTGGAACTTGCCATTGAAACAAATGACAAAATTGATAAAATATCAATGACCCCTCCAAGAGATACAATTTTTGAGAATATGAAGAAATCTAGATCTGGGGAGATCTTCAAAGGGTTTGGAGAACATAACGATTCAGATTCAAGGATAAGAAAAGAATAATGTACTTAGAAGAAGAAATCCGAAAATACTCATATATGACACTAAGGTACATAAAAAAGAGAATACTACAATACATCAAAAACCCTACGAAGCTAAGGGACAATATTGTCCAAAATATTGATGCATCTATAGCTCACAAAGAAGAACTGAAAGTACTTTAGAAGATATGCCAAAAGACCATACACCTAGACTTTCAGTTGAAAGTTGACCCAAGAACGGTTACTGAGTCTTAACTTGTAATCCTTATTTTTCTTCTCTGTTTGTCATTCAAGAGGATGTAAACAGCTTAGGAGCGACCGATAACAGAACACACCTGAGCCTAGGAATGAAGCGTCTGAAGTCCACCCAACAGCAGCTGAAGTTCTCCAGAAGCATACTGCCAATGTTGAAGAGCTTTAGATGAGTTAAAGTAGAAGTGACATCAGACGAATTGAGCCAAAGATCAGACGACTGAAGCTTATCTTTGGACGTCTAATAACGGCTTCAGACGAGGAAGGAAATTATCACGAAGAAAAGCTTCAGAAGACTTTAGTAATTATTGGAAGACTTCTGTTGTTGGACTCGTCGTTCAAAAAAAATCTGTTGTTGGACAAAGGTTAAAGTCATCAATCATAATACGAGATTCTTGAAGTATAAACAATCAGTACACTTGGAGCCTCACTGATGGAAGACTGTAAGTGTAAGCCTTCTAGAAGCAAAGGAAGTCAGCGTAAGTGGACAATTTGCGCACGAACTCCAAAGGGATAAAAAGCAAGTTGACTAATTGGATAAATAAACAAATAGTTCATTTATGCCACATGCTTGAATCTTTATCCTATAAATAGTAATACAACCTGTTAGTGCACTATGTCTATTGACTTCGTCTTTGTATCATGTAATAGGTTTATCAGTGCATTAGGTTATTTAGCTTGAAAGTGATGATTTAGCTTGAAGGTGTCACATGTCATTTCAAGGGAAATCATGATTTAGCTTGAACTGGTTCAAGGGAAATCATGATTTAGCTTGAACAGTTTCAAGCTAAACCTCAACACTATATATAGGGTTCAAGCTAAATCAAGATTAAGCTTGAAACACATTTGCACATTTGAGATTTGGAGAGCTCTAGTTCTAGAGAGAGAAACTAGAGAGAGAAAGTCTCCAAGTGATTCAAGGTTCTTTGTACGTTTCAGATATATCAATAGAATCACGATTATATTACATCTTGCGTGTTACGGTCACGTTCGTGTACGGATTCCGCACGTTTCACGTTCGTTTCGCAATCGTTTCGGAGTCAAACCGGTCCTAACAAGTGGTATCAGAGCAGGAGCTCGATTGCGTTGATCAAACAACAAGTTTTCGTACCAGATTACAACGTTTTCAGATCTGAATCGCAACTTTTCTTCTTCATCTACTCTTTATTTCACGTTTTTGATGGATTTTTGACAAATTGAACGGGTTTTACTGGTCCGAATCGGATGATATTTTAGTATGATGTGCGAAAATAGTTGATAAACAACCCTACCAAGTTTCAGATCGAAATTCCTTGTCGTTTAGGAGAAATCTGAATTTTTGTGTCCGAGTTCGTAACATACAGCACTATTTCGCTTGAACATGATTATTTGGACTTGATTTCGCTTGAAAACATTGATTGTTTGAAGCGAAATAGTTAATTTCGCTTGAAAATCCTTATTCAGAAAGATTTCGCTTGAACAGAAGAACATGTGATTTCGCTTCAAAACAACTGTGGGATTTCGCTTGAACAGACATAATATCTGATTTCGCTTCAAGACTTAATATCTGATTTCGCTTCAAGTCAGAATATATGATTTCGCTTCAACTGATTATATTGAGATTTCGCTTGAAGATTTAACACTTGATTTCGCTTCAAGACAGAACACTTGATTTCGCTTCAACTGATTAACAGCTGATTTCGCTTGAAAGCTGTTGACTAGCTGATTTCGCTTGAAAGTTGTTAACTGATTGATTTCGCTTGAAAGTGTTGGTCAAGAGATTTCATTTGAAGTCTGATTTCAATTCAACTTGGGATTTCGTTTGAGTTCGCTATTTTGCTTGAAAAGTGAAATTTCGTGTCGAGAACATTTCACGGATACCGAGTGTCAGTCTATTTTCAGTTTATTTGATATTGATTGTACTGATTGTGTTTATTTGTGTGATTCAGGTTTACATCATGGCTGAGGAATTCTTCAATACGTTTTACAATGCGTTCGCAACCGAATCGTCTGAGGCTTCAAATATTACACCAAAAACCATTTCTAAAGTGCTAAATGAAAATATCAAGAATGATAATTTTTACGGAACTCATTCAAAGCCACCAGCTCTTGATAGTATTGAGGATTATACCTGGTGGAAAGAACGTTTCATCAACTGGGCGAAGGCGTATGCTCATGAAAGTTGGTTTTGCTTGGAGTATGGGTATGAAAAACCAAAAGACGATAAAGGCGAAGATCTTGTATTCAAAAAGTTTACTAGAGAAGATAAAGCTGAATTTGGAGCTGAACAGAGAATGATAGCATTGATCCAGTCTGCAATCAGAAACGATATCTTTGCTTTACTAACTCATGACGGGTCATCTAAGTCTGTCTGGGAAGCTTTACGTGTTAAAGCTGAAGGGGGTAAACAGATTAAAAAGAACAAAATCGCTTTATTAAAGAAAGAATTTGATCTGTTTGATAACATAAAAGGAGAGTCGGTGAGGCAAATGATTGAGAGATTCTGTCATTTAAAAATTGAATTGGAAAGATTAGAGATAAACAAAACAAGAGAGGAATTGATAGACAAAGTGATTGAAGCGTTACCACGAGCTGATCAGTGGCAAACGTTTGTTTTTATTTTGAAAAATGATGCTTTGTATGATACAATTACTCTTGATGCATTGTTTGAAAAGATTGAAAGTCATGATCTGGAGCTACAAAAGCAAAACAAGATGACTGATTCTTCACATCAACAGAACGTTGGCTTGTACTACAAAAGCAGTGTGCTTTCTGACAAAGGCGTTAGTTCACCAAAAACAGCATTCAGTGGTGAAAAGATGAAAGAACCACAAACAACATCAACAAGTCATCATTCTGGATATCATTCATCTTCATCTTCAAAGACAAATTCTGATGATTCTGATGAAATTCTGTGTAACATTGCTCTTAAACTGAAGAATTCTCCTGCAATGAGCATCAATGCAGCGAAGCAGCAAATGAGTTTCCTTGCATCTGTTTTGGAGTCATATGAAGGTCTAGTAGCTGGCAAAATTGGAAACTCCGAATTGACCAAAGAAGACTACGACCAGATTGATCCGGAAGAGATGGAGCTCATTGACATCCGTTGGTGTTTAGCTAGTTGTATTCGAAGAGCTCAGAGATACATGGAGATTACCGGGAAACAATCTCTTGGAGGTGCGTCAACAAAGCTTGGATTCGACAAATCCAAAGTGACCTGTTTCAAATGCAAGCAGAAAGGTCATTTCAAGAGAGAATGCACTAATTCTGCAGTTGGTGGAAGTGAACGTCCTTTCAACGATGACTATTATCGAAAGGCGATCTACCATAGAAGCAGAGAAGAGCCAAAGTTGATTGAAGATAAACCTAGATCAAGAGCTTGTTTTGTAATTCACGATGATGAAGGATTTGACTGGAGCACAGTTTGTCCAGAAGAAGATCGTTTAGAGAATGTTCGTAAAACAGCTCACGGGAGAGCTATGACAGAAGAAAGAAAGTTTGTTTTTGTTGCTGAGATTCAAGATGAAAACAAAGACAAAGACATTGCTGAAGTCCATGAAGAAAAAGTTGAGATTAAAGAGAAAACTCGGGAAGAGATCTTAAGTGAGAAGACCTACAGAGAAAGAAACGTAGTTTTAAATAGAATGGATGATATGCAGGAGGAGTATGAGATGGCTGTTGGTAGCAAACGATGGGATAAAAAGAGAGAATGTTACTATAACAGAGAAGGAGAACCAGTTGTTCCAAAGAAAGACATAATCTTCGATGATGTTCTTCTTGCTGTTCCGTTAAGAGCTGAATACTATAGAAGAGTATTGAAAGATGACAAATATGCTAAGCAATATGAAAAGGATATCAGATATGCCATGTTATCGTGTCTGAGAAAAAGGGATGAAGAGAGAATGAAGAAGAATGTTGAAGAAATGGTGAACAATCTGAAGAAAGTTGCTGAAGAGGTTAAAACAGAAACTGTTGAAGTTGAAGCTGTGAAGGAAATCAAAAGTGAAGAAGTTGTTGTGAATGAAGAGGTTGAGAAAGCTGTTACCGAAGAACAGCAGATTGAAGAAGAGGTGAAGAAAGAAAAGAAAGAAGAAAAGAATGAGAATTTGGAAGTTGGTGATGCTGGTAATGAAGTTAGTGTTGAAAAGAAGCAAGATGTTGCTGAGCAGACAGAAGTTGCTGAAAACACCGAAGTACCGATTACTGAGGTAAATTCTGATTTTGAAAACCTGAAATTGATAGATCAGTGCAAGAAATGCATGGAACCGTGCAGAGCTTGTACTGAAAAAGATGAGCAATTTAGAACAAGAGATTGTGAGTTCACAAAAATTGAAAACATTTTCAAAGAAAAATGCAAAGAAATGCTAGAAAAAGAAAAGGTTTTTAAAGAAAATGATGAAAAACTTTCAGAAAAATGTAACAAATTAGAGAAAGAAAATGAAGTTTTGAAAGAAAATGTTTTGAAAATGACAAATGAATGTGAACAAAAGGAAATTGCTTGTCAAGAAATGAAAAAGGAATATGACTCAATGAAATTAGCATATGATATTATGAAAGAGTCATACGACAAAGTGAAAGATGAAATGAAATATGCTCAATCAAGAATGAATTATATGTCTGAAACAACCAAAGAACTTAAACGAATGTATTCTATAAAACAAGATGTTGTTAATTCTTATATTGAGGATGTTGCTAAGTTGAAACGACAGATTGCTGATTTAGAACAGGATAACAACAAGTTAAAGAGTTACCACGTGTCGTCATATGTGCTTGAACGAATTTTCAATATAAAACCGGATGATGGTGAGTCTGAGCAGAACAAGAAAGGCATTGGCTCAGAGTTTCATCAAGTTCCACCACCGGGAAAATTTGCATTTTATGATGAGGAAAAGGTTGAAAAAGCTTTCAACATGGTTGATAAATTGCCAGACAACATTGACATAACCTATTCCAAATCTGATGATTCTCATGATTCAGAGGTGGTAGGTAAAGTTGTTGAAAGTGTGTTGAAAGAAGAGTCGGTTGATACAGGTAAATCTGAATCACAGGATGAAAATGAAGGAAATATTCATGATGGTTATCTGAAAAACACAAAATCCGAGGAAAATTTGAATGATGATTCAAAAGGATTGGTTTATACCATGATTGGATCGGACAAATTATTCTTAGATGTTGTATTCCCGATTCAGAATGTGATTTCAGAAAAGGTTGACAAAGTTTTCAAAATGGTTGAGATTGAGAAGTCTGAGATTTCAAAGTTTGTTGGTAAGAGTCATAGAGGTTCGTATAACAAACCTGGTTTCAAAAAGAAGAACATGAAGGCTGGGTTGGGTTATAAGAAGAAACAACATCGAAACAAAAATGAAATGCCGAATTTTCAGACAAAAATGAGTTTTGTTCAAGGAGGTAGCTTAGAAAAGGAAAAAGAATTCAAAATGAAACAGTCTAACGATGAATTCTTTGCTAAAAAGCAAAAGCAACAACCACAGGTCAAAGATGTGTCCATGAGAACATGTTTCAAATGTGATCAAAAAGGACATCTTGCACGCAAGTGTCCTAATTTAAAACCTGTGGATGTTGACAAAAAGAAGATTGATGCTGAGAAACAAAAATCTGAGAATGTGAGACAAAGGTTAACCAGATTTGACTCAAAACAAACTTGGAGGTATAACACAAACAAGTTTGCTTCGAATCAAAACTGGAAATCAGACTCGAACAGGTTTGATTCAAGACAGACCTGGAATTCTCACACACCCAGATTCAGAACAACACAGAGTTGGAAAACCACAGTTGATATGACAAAACCTCAAGAGTTTTGGAAACCAAGAGTTGTTGTTCAAAATCAAAATGTTCAAAAAGTTTCACATTTTTACAAACGAGGAACACCAAAAGGTCAAACATGGAGTATTAAGAAACATGTTGATTTGGTAAAAGATGAGAAAGTTGAAGTTAAAATTGAGAAAGTTTTTATGAAAAATGACAAAGAATTTCCAGCATTGAATGAAAATTATTGCGTTGAAATGCCTAAGGTTCAACAGACCTGGGCTAAATTGTTCAAGTAATTGAGTAGTTTGTTTGTGCAGGTGCTCATGGAATCCAAAGATTGTGAAATTGGAGGTTGGAGCAGCCTGGCACAACGAGGAGAGGAGGCTGCTGGATCCTGTGTTGGTTGAAACAGGAAGTTTATATGTTTTCTGTAAATAAATAAACAATATTTCAAAAACCCTAAAAATTGGAAAACTTGAAAAACCAAAAATATGTTTGTTTTTAATTTTTGTCAAATATTAAAAAAAATACAAAAATATATGTTGATTGAATATGCCGAAACCCTCACGGCTGAACAAACATGATTAATTTCACAAGATTGTAAAACGGTTTTCAAACTGTAAATATCAATGGGTTGTAAATCATGGGGGTATGTTATATTTTCTGCAAAACAGAGCATGAGATGCAGAAAATGGATGGCGAGACAAAGCTATCAGTGTTGGTTGTAAAATTTTCTTTATATGATTTTGCATTTTAGGGGGAGTAATGTTGTTAGAAAATACAAAAACATTTGAAAAATTTGAAAAAGTCAAAAACATGATAAAATTAAAAATTTGAGTTTTGCGTAAAAAGAGGAAATGATAGTACATCAGTAGACAGTTACAGTACGCTAAAGAAATGGAAAGTTTAAATGTGTTAAACGATCTCACTGTGGATGTGTCGGTAGGTTTTTATACATTTAGTAAACTTTTTTGGGATATAAACCTAAATTCAAACTTGCTTATTTTGTGGGTAACACTACTTGAATATATAGGTAACCCCTGAAATCTCGTTTGAAAGGTCTCTTAATCTGATATACTAGGTCTTTATACTCTATGATGTCTGGGGTATTATTCCGGGACTTCTGCTGAACGGTAGTTCTGACCTAGTCCCTGGCTAATACTTGCTGCAATGCTTGAAACATAGCATTAAACCCTCAGCATGCCGATGAAACAATAAAAATTGATAGTCGCTGCTGTTGTAAGCAAAAAGATCCTCTAAAGGGGACATACCGAAAAGTCGAAGCTGATATCTCTCTGCGTATACGGAAGTATCGATCTGAGATCCCTCGGCCCTCGCATACCTAATTTATATACAGATATCATTGTAGTATACTCACCTGTAAGACTGATTATTGGGATTCTGGATACGGGAGTATATTCAAGAGGTGGGACACATGAATGGGTTTAAGTTCTTAATACATCTAATTCGTATCCTGAATGAGTTGAAGTTTGTATGAAAATTTAAGTGGACAAATATATCGACAATCTAAGTGAATTGTTTAATACTTAAAGTGTTATTAAGCTCAACGGTACTTGTGACTTGTCAAAAACTGATATGATCCTCTAACGCATTCTCAAAACAAAAATATTGTTTGTAAATATGTTTGTACATATTTTGTTATTGCTTTATATTTTCAGAAAAATACAAAAAGATTTTTGATTCTGCTTTATTTTTGACAACTGATGTCTGAGATGTTGAGTTTCAAAATCTAAGTAAGCTGATTGTGTTTCTGAAAATAAAACAAGTTCATTAAATTGAAACTTGATTTAAAGTCAAAAATTCAAAATCAGTTTGTGATATCTCCAAGGTCATTAATTTGGACTTGGATAATAAACTGTGAGGGAGTTGGATTCTTAAATATTGCTAAATCAATGAAATGTGTTGATAGGGAAGTGTTTTAGAAGATTGGAAGTGCCAGGTTACGATTCCTGGATAGTCTAAAATGTTGTTACTTATAAATGTATGAGTGATTGCAGATAGTCCAGACTACGATCCCGAGAGCTGAGTCTAAGGGGGAGTCTGAAGACGAGCTCAAAGTAAAGGGGAGCTTGTAGATGTAAAGCTAGGTGTCGATCCCAAAACACAGAAGCTTGATGAAAGGGGGAGCCTGAAGCTGATAGAAGAAGAGAAGTGATGGATGCGTACAATGTTACAACTTGAAAGAGAAGGCAGAATGATCAAGACTGAAGATGTGTCATATTGCAAGAATAGTCACTGAAGACTTCGTCAATATCCAAGGGGGAGTCTGTTAGTGCACTATGTCTATTAACTTCGTCTTTGTATCATGTAATAGGTTTATCAGTGCATTAGGTTATTTAGCTTGAAAGTGATGATTTAGCTTGAAGGTGTCACATGTCATTTCAAGGGAAATCATGATTTAGCTTGAACTGGTTCAAGGGAAATCATGATTTAGCTTGAACAGTTTCAAGCTAAACCTCAACACTATATATAGGGTTCAAGCTAAATCAAGATTAAGCTTGAAACACATTTGCACATTTGAGATTTGGAGAGCTCTAGTTCTAGAGAGAGAAACTAGAGAGAGAAAGTCTCCAAGTGATTCAAGGTTCTTTGTACGTTTCAGATATATCAATAGAATCACGATTATATTACATCTTGTGTGTTACGGTCACGTTCGTGTACGGATTCCGCACGTTTCACGTTCGTTTCGCAATCGTTTCGGAGTCAAACCGGTCCTAACACAACCAAAGGTAGAAGACAACTGATTTGAAGAGAGCATTTAATCAGTTCAAAATCTTTTCTCTCATCCATCAAAACACCGAAAACATATTTTGTTCCACATGGGTAGAATTTTTGTGTATATTCATTATTGTAAATCTTTTACAGACTGAATAACAACATAAAAATTCTATATCTCCAAGATTATCATGTATTGATTTCAATTTCCGCTTAAAACAAACTGGTTAGAATACTGTTTTATCGGACTAACATGTAGACGTCGTTAAAGAGAAATAGAGGATCGCAATCGGAAATTCATAAATTTGAAAAAAGGTTTGTGGGAATCATTAAATCAAAGAAAAATAATTTGGATGTAAAACCATAATATTCGAGCGACAACCTACGATAAGATAAGATAAGATTAAACCCGAGAGGATAGAAGTGAGTCGGAAAGTCGCGTTCAAAATAATTGATAATACCAATTCCAAATTGTCGTTCAAAAAACAATTGAAAAATGCCTAAATAGGTCAACGTGCCACTCATTCAGAAAACAAAATATGGGTCAACATGAATTTCATAATCCCATTGTTTTAGGTTGATTAGTTATTCGTACGAACAATTAGGATTATATTTACTATATGTTTTCTTGGGCCTGGTGAATGGTGGGCACATTCCAACCCTGGTAAGCATGTGCATCTGCTATTGAATACAATCATGGTTGTGAAACAGTTAAACACACATATAATGATAAATTTACAACAACGTTAACCTGGTGTAATCGTGAACCGTCCCGTGTCCTCATTATCATCTTTGTATCTCAATGTGTCTCAAACATGTCATATTTCAGGTTTACTACAACTTTCATCATGTTAAAGAGTCATGTCATATTACATCTCCTCTTATTTCCAATTCATCATGGTCGTATCACCTTATAGCATAAGCCCTTTATCATATAAGCCTTTGTGGCATTAACCAACTATCCTAGATTTGTCTATTTGATCATTGTTTCTTTTTCCATTAAGCATGCTACTCATCACATGTCCATAAAACTGTGCTTTATTTTATTCATGGGAAGGGATCATTTTAAATCTTGGTATCAATTCTTTCACTCCTAATCTAAGCGAGATAAAAATATATTGGTTATGTCCATTGAATCCTAAACCACTTACATGTATGTCATTCTTTCATGTCAGCATAAGTTTAGTTAGTCATGTCTAGGGCTCATTTGTAAATGAGCCAAGCTCGAGAATCGTTAGCTCACTCAAAATATATTAATTCACAAATATTTAGACTTCATTACAACATTGGTAAGTTATATTGATTTGTTCAAATAGATTCAAACAAACTTTGAATTCACATGATGTCATTTGTGTATTATCATACCAAATTTTTTATTTTAAAAGGTTAGAGTCATTGTAAAGCCGAGATACTCTAGTTATAGAAAACCCTTCCTCGTAGATGTGCCAAAAGTAATAACAATACATATTTGTCAAAAAGTTCATGTTCCTAACACAAAAGCATTCTTCCTAACATACATTATAAAAAGTTGCTTAATGTCATTTATATTTGAAAACCAAAATTGATCCAAACAGATTTGTAATCATTTTTGGTATGGCATGTATAAAGCAAACCTCAAAAGCTACATTTACAAGTGTTTAGCATATCAAAGACATGTTTAATAAAACCAATTTTAAAAAAATGATGATAATACCTTAGTATTTGTATTTGTTTCCAGTGCCGGTTATATAATCATCTTATACACAACATTCAAAACAAATATCTATACAGTTCTTTAAGTCTACCTGTTATGGATTCACTTCCAGATGATGTTGTAGCCCGAGGCGTGAGAGGGGCCTTAAACACCGATTCGTGGTGGCATGAAATATGCGTGAAAGCTGGAGGTGTGATGGGGGTACCAACGTGTAGGAGAAAGTGAAGGAAAAAAAGAGGTGAATTAATTTGGAGGGACCAATAACAAAAAAAAAAAAACAAGTGTCTTACCTTTTGATTTCCACCGATCATATTTTTACACACTTTTTTAATTATATAATTTATATATTGTTTTAAGAGTTAACTGCCATTTCAGTCCCCGTGGTTTGGTCACTTTGGCCATTTCCGTCCAAATTTCAAAAATGCGCCATTTCAGTCCCTGATGTACTGGAAAGGTGCCATTTCAGTCCAAATTCTCATAACCCAGTTAAAGTCAGTTAGGTGAGTGTATTTAATGAAGGGTATTTTAGTCCTTTTATAATTATTTTGTTTTCCCTTTATCTTTTTTATTAACTAAACCCCCCTCCCCTGTATAAAACCCACCCTTTTCCCTCCATTCTCATAACACAGAACCCTAAATCCCAAATTCACCCATCGATTAACCCCTTTCCCTCAACAATCTGTGTACAATCAACGATCAACAACAATGGATCATGAAGACGACAATGATCCAAACTGGAGGGTTCGAGGTGTTTACTCAAATTTCGACCCTGAAATCGCATATGGTATGTTTACATTCGTCACTTTTTGGTTTTTAAATGATTGTTTTTCTTCATCATGTATAAATTAGGGCTAATGTCGGTTGTATAATCGTTTCAGAACAACGACCTGATATGTTCACATTGCAAGTTCACCATGGAGGTGAACTCACTCTGTTTCAGAACAATGATCCTGATTTAGGAGATCTAACACAGGAACCAGGTTGTGGTGGTGATCAAAATCCAGTAGGTGGTGATGTACCAGGAGGTGGTGATGGTAGTCCAGGAGGAGGTGGTGATGGTAGTCCAGGAGGTGGTGGTGATAGTGAGGGCAGTGGTTATGATAGTGAGGGCAGTGGTTATGATAGTGAGGGCAGTGGTGATGATAATGAGGGCAGAGGTGATGGTAGCAGTGGTAAGGTCCAGTCTGAGGGAAGTGATTCTGAAGACCCTGAGTTTATTCCTGATGATGAGGTTAGTGAAGAGGATAGTGAGGGTATGAATGAACATGCAAGCAATAAGAAGGCAAATGCCACCAAAAGTGAAGCTTACAAGAAGGTGCAGACAGAGGAGGATGCAGATGATCCTGAGTTCATTGTTGATAAGGATAACTTAGTCATAGACTATGATGATGACATGGATGAATTTAGGGCTGCTGTGGACTTTGACATTAGTGAAGATGAGAACATACAAGAAGACCATTTAAATGAGGATGATTTGGTAGATGTTCAAGTAGATATAGATAACTTTGATAGTCTGAGTGACCCGGATGATGAAACAAAACTGCAGAGGGCTGTTAGGAGGATTAGGAGAAGCAAGAGGAAAAAGAAACCAACAGATGGTTGTCCCTTTTATGTAGGTCAACAGTTTTATGATAGGCAATCAATCAAAGATCTTGTGAAATGGTATGCAGTGGAATCTAAAAGGCAATTGTACATAATTAGGAATGATAAAAGAAGGTTCCGGGTTGTGTGCATGGGAAAGAATCCAAAGTTGAGCAGTAATGAAGGTGGTTGTGTGCATGAGGGCAGTTCTGGAAATTCACATGATACACCTTTGAATGCAAACCCAGAAGTGGTTGGGGACCATAATGCAAACACAAATAACAATGGTGGGGCCCAGCAGTCTTGTTCTTCAAAAGAGCCTGAAAAGAAGCCAAAACGTCCAAGGAAAAAGATTCCTCCTCCCACATGCTCTTGGGTTTTGCACATCTCAAATCACTTCAAGAGCCGAGACACATGGGTGGTGAAGACTCTTATCAATGAACATGACTGCTTGCATACCAGGGATGTGGGCTTATGCAATATCTCTTTTTTGACCAACGAAGTGGAACCCATAATTTTGGTTAACCCTACCATTCCACTGGCTGCTCTTCAAGATCAACTCCAGAAGAAACTTCAGGTACAGATTACAATTAACCAAATTTCTAGAGCTAAGCATTTTGCAATGGAGAAGGTTCAAGGGGATTACAAAACTCAGTTTGGGTTACTTAGGGAATATGCTGAACAGTTAATGAAATCGAATCCAGGAACAACTGTTACCATAGATGTTGAACCATCTAGTTGTAAGGCCAAAAGTTCAACAAGGCAGTTTAGGAGGATTTATATTTGTTATGGTGCATTTAAGAAGGGTTTTAAGGTAATTGGTAGAGACATTCTAGGCTTGGACGGATGCTTTATGAAGGGGCCCTACCCTGGCCAAATTTTAACAGCAGTGGGTGTTGATGGAAACAACGGGATTTATCCTGTTGCTTTTGCTGTGGTTGAGTCTGAAACTACAAAGACCTGGACCTGGTTTTTAGAACAACTTGCTGTAGATCTGGAGCTGCCAAGAAATGCCAACTTCACCTTCATAAGCGACAGACAAAAGGTGCCATTGTGTTATGTATAACTTGTTTAAATGTATGCCTTAGTTGTTCAAGTATGTTATGTATAACTTGTTTAAACTGTACAGGGAATACTACCTGCTGTTAGCAAGGTCTTTCCACTGGCAGAGCATAGATACTGTATTCGACATATACATGAAAATATGAAGGCTAATGCTAACTGGAGGGATGATAAGATAAAGGGTCTATTCTGGAATGCTGCTTCTGCAACAACAGTTCCTTGGTTTGATCATGCAATGGAAGATATCAAGATGGTAGATAAGAAACTGCATGACTGGTTGACACAGATCCCAGTGAAACATTGGTCCCGGTGTCAGTTTAGTGGTAAGGCTTAAGAATGTCATATATGTTAAGCCATTTACATAATTGTTTGTGGTTGCATAATAACTTATAGGTTTCCATTAAACATGTAGGCCAAAGTGTGACATTCTTCTAAACAACATTTGTGAAGTCTTCAATAGGCAGTTGATACATGCTAGGGATAAACCAATCATTACCAGTCTAGAGTGCATCAGGGAATACCTAATGAAGAGGAATGCTGTTGTACACAAGCTGATTGCAAAGAGCAAAGGTCCTCTAACCCCCTATGCAACTGAAGTCCTAGACAAGATCAAACAAGAAGCTGCTGAGTACACTGTTATCTTTAACTGTATCTCCAAGTATCAAGTTAATGGGCCAAGAGACAACAAAGTAGTGAACTTGGTGGAGAAAAGTTGTAGCTGCAGAAGATGGGACTTGACTGGCATCCCTTGCAAGCATGCAGTTGCTTGTATATGGAACTTGGCCCTACATGGCAATGATGATGGTGTATTGGAGAAGTGGGTTGATAAATCATACTGGATGCAGACTTGGAAGGATGTGTATTCCCATGTAATTGATCCAGTAGATGGTCAAGACTTATGGACACCTTCCACATGCCCTACTAAGCTGCTTCCACCAAAGCACCACAAGCAAATAGGCAGGCCAAAAAAGAAAAGGAAGAAATCTGCTGTGGAAATCAGTGAGTTGACTCAACAGATGGAATCCAGTGGCAAGATGTCAAGAAAGGGTGAAACTGTGGAATGCAGCATGTGTAAAAGGAGGGGCCATAACAGGAGGAGTTGCAAGGGGACTGATGTTGAATAGGCATTGCTGGTGTTCAGTAGTTTGGTAGAAACATGTCCTGGTTATGTTGGTTGAAATTGTCTTTTGAATATACACTGTTATGTAATTTGTCCAGGAACATGTCATGTCTTTTGCTTATGTCTGTTGGTACACTACCTAATCTGTGTTTGGAACATGTCTTATGGGGTTATGTTTTATGTCCAGGTTATGTCTTTCTGTTATGAATTATGGTGCTATGTTTATTTATTATGTCCAGGTCTTGGGTAATGGTTATGTCCAGGTCTGATGTAATTGTCCAGGTGTTATGGTTATGTTTTATGTCCAAGGTTTTACCATAATGGTGATGTGTTTTGGTACATAAAGCATATTACATTGAATCGGACGCAACAATATTGCCTCGGACAATATTCATAACCATAAGGTAACACCAGTTGATTACATTGCCTCGGACAATATTCGGCAAGTGCATAACCATAACAAAAAGCATATTTCATTGAATCGGACGCAACAATATTCGGCAAATGCATAACCATAACAAAAAGCATATTACAATGTATCGGACAATATTCGCCAACTGCTATTACATTAACGTCATAATATGTACATAATTTATACCACTGCTTTAACATTAAACATTTCAGTGAAAAGCAACATATGAGATGAAAAAAACCCAGCTAAACATTAACATCATCTTCAATCTCGTGTACTTCACTGCCATTCCTAAAGCTTGTTCTTGAAGTTGCCTAATTTCAGATGTCATCCTCAAAGCTTGTTCTTCATGGTCCCTAACTTGATAAGCCAAACCCGCAAAATGTCGAAATACTTCAACAGCCATTTCACACGATGGACCCTCTGCCCAATCCACAAACCCGCAACCCCTATGTCGAGTAATGCAGCAGAAAAACTTCCTTCCAGGGTTTGCAGGGGTCCACGATGTCTTCACAGTTGTTGGAGACCCACAATTGTGGCATACGACCATCGTTTGAGGGGATGGATTGTTCAATTTTGGGGAAGAAACGGGGAAATTAGGGTTAGTGTTCTAAACATGTTGCAGGTGGGGGTTTTATACAGGGGAGGGGGGTTTAGTTAATAAAAAGATAAAGGGAAAACAAAATAATTATAAAAGGACTAAAATACCCTTCATTAAATACACTCACCTAACTGACTTTAACTGGGTTATGAGAATTTGGACTGAAATGGCACATTCCAGTACGTCAGGGACTGAAATGGCGCATTTTTGAAATTTGGACGGAAATGGCCAAAGTGACCAAACCACAGGGACTGAAATGGCAGTTAACTCTTGTTTTAATGAGGTAGCAGGTAGTTATAACTTGTGAAACCATTACATACTAAAGGTGAAAAAAGTGAGTGAGAGTTCGTGCTAAATAGCAGTGATATGACATACACTTTTTAATATGACGGTTAAAAAAGTAAAATCATAACACATAACCTAACACTTTATGATATTAAACACAAAATTAAGAAATGCATAAGTTAAACATAATAACATAACAAGATTTATTTACTATGCCGTACAAAGTTTCAACCCTTTTCTCTCTCACTTGATGAGTCGCGTTGGGGTCGAAATACGTTGCTTCTTGCTTCTCGGCGTCGTGCACAAATCCTGACCAAATCAATCAAGGTATTCTCACTACGATCTATCCTTAATCTCCGCTTAATTATCGCTTTAATTCATTCAATTTCAATTTCGCCTAATTCAATTACCCTTTCCTGCAATCAGAATCCCTTGTTTCAACCAACGATTCGATTCGATTCACGTTCTTTATATGCAGATGATTACTGTAGCTAAATTTAGGTTTTGTGAATTTCTATTTGAAATAGTCGAAGAGTTTAGGTTTTTGGAGAATTAGTTTTAGGAATTGTTTGTATATGTGAATCGAAGCTGCAGTTATGATGTTTATGTGTTTAGGTTTTGAATTTGTAGATGAAATAGTTGATTTGATGCACGTAGAGTTTAGGTTTTTGGAGAATTAGTTTTAGATAGGTGTGAATTGAAGCTGCAGTTATAAATTTATGTTTTTTTTTTTTTTTTTTTTTTTTGTGTTTAGAGGTTTTGGATTGTAGGTTATGTGTTTTGTTTGTGTTGTGAGTTGTGAATGTGGTGTGGAGGTTTGGTTGGAGATAGTTGAGGTTTTGGTTCGGTAGGGTTTGATGTTTGGGATTGTTAGATGTGGATTTGAATGTTGAGTGATTGTAGGTGATTGATTTTGGCCGAAAACGCACGCTTTTGTCATTTATGTTACATGTTTGTAGCATTTGACTTGAAATTTGTTCGATTTTTTAATAATATGATGAAAGATATATGGTATTGTACACTTGCATATCCACATATGCTTATCGATGTATAACTTGGAGAGAATTTGAACAACTCCTTGTATTGACTTTTGAGATGCATCCTATTACTTTTTTGATTATATTCAACTTTTTTTTATTGTTTTTGCTGCTCTGATTTTATTAGCAAAAAGTTAAGCTGAATCTTTATACATCTGGAGTTGTTACATTTTGTTATGAAATATATTGTTGCTAGAAGACAGGAGGATTTAAATGAATTTACAAGCTCCAATAGCAGGACAGTACTCAAGGCAGGTTTCCAATCAAGGCGGAGCTTCATTGCCTGCCATCCCACAGCAACAGAATATGATGCAGAACTCTGAAGGTGGTCCCCGTGCTCCGGTAACTATGGAGCAAGCAAGGCAGTTTATACGAGATAGAATGTAAGTTATTTTTCACATGTATCTATATGTCTTGTGTATTTTGTGTGTGACTAAAATGTCTGATTGTTACTATACTAGTGTTTGATGTAGTTATTGTAAGTGTAGAGAAGTAGAGAACTATCGACAATATTTAGTTAGGATTTCCAATTCTCTAAACTTCATTATACGCTACTGAATACTGCCTAGTTTATTCATTGTTTTCTTTACATCTATGCTTGAAGGTATTCCTCAATAAATTGATCTGTATCACTTTCACTCTTAATATTTTCATGATGTTAGTCCTATGTACAATCATGGGCGATATGACTTTCATCTTCTAGGTTACAGACACTTATATTCATCTACATTACTTGTGTACAAATTTTATGAAGTAATTTGCTGTTGTGTTAATAAGTATTTTAGGAAGTCAAAAAAAAGCAACTCGCATTGAAAATCAATGTTAATAATATTTAATTAATTCCCTTCTCATTCATAAACATTGTGTCGAGTTTGTTATTCTGTCTTATCTCGTAATCATGTTCACGGCCTTTTGATCCTGTTTGTTTTCATGCTTTCTCTTTATATTTATAGCTCTGAAATTTTTGTAAAGTGCTTCATGAATTAGAGTTATACCATGACTTTTGGTGGATCATATAGATTAAATCCTGATGAAATATCTTAATATTTTTCTAGCTATAAGTTCCTCACGCAGCGACTAATACCATGACTTTTGGTGGATCATATAGATTAAATCCTGATGAAATATCTTAATATTTTTCTAGCTATAAGTTCCTCACGCAGCGACTAACTCGGGAAGTGCCTCCAAAGAATTATCTGGATATTGTTAGACGCTTGGAGGAAGGCCTGTTTAAAAGTGCTCAATCAAAGGTTTTTTCTTTTTATATTTACTTTTATCGTACGATATATTTTCACTTGCTGTATACATATTATATTAATTTGTATTGATGGTATTTGGAAAGTTCTATGGACGATAAGTTTTAAAAAAGAAGAAAAAGAAATGGATATTATTTTTAATTTGTTTATATTATGAACCACTAATACGTATATACACACATGTCACATAATATGATTTTTTTTCCTATTTAGGAGGAATATTTGAATTTAGATACATTGGAAAACCGTTTGCAAGCTCTGCTCAAACGAAACTCAATGAACAATCAAAATCAACGATATCAGCAACAAAGTAATGCTAATGCCTCAATGGGAACAATGATTCCAACTCCTGGCTTCCCTCAAAACGGGAACTCAGGTAACATGATGTCATCAGTTGTCAATCAGGGAAGCTTTTCCATGACTACCCCTGGGCCTTCTAGAAGCATGCACACTGGTTCATTTGATGGTATTTGTTCTCTTTTTACAATATTTTGAGTAAAATGCCATTTTCGTCCCTAAGGTTTGGCCAGTTTTGCGACTTTCATCGAAAGGTTTGTATTTCTTCATCTGGATCCAAAAGGTTTGAAATCTTGCCATTTTCATCCGGCTCGTTAACTCCATTCATTTTTCTCCGTTAAGGCAAGGTATTTTTGTCTTTTTTGTTAACTTAAGGGTATTTTTTTTTCTATACTTGTACATCTGCTAAATGCTTGTACATAAAGTAAAAGGACCGAATTGCCCTTTAAGTTAACAAAAAGGACAAAAATACCCCTGCCTTTACAGGGAAAAATGGATGGAGTTAACGAGCCGGATGAAAATGACAAGATTTTAAACCTTTTGGATCCAGATGCGGAAAAAACAAACCTTTGGACGAAAGTCGCAAAACTGGCCAAATCTCAGGGACGAAAATGCCATTTTACCTCTTTATTTTTTATATAAGTGTTATCAACTTTTATTAGAAAAATGTTCAACTGGATTTGCTTTTACAGGAGGTTTATCAGATGGATCTCAACAGGCGATGTCTAATTTTTCATTAACGGGTGGACAAAGAATCGGAAGCCAAATGATGCCTACTCCTGGATTAAATAATAGTAATAATATTAATAGCACGAGTAATCAATCATATGTGAAGCTGGAGCCAACTAATAATGTTCCGGTTATTTCAAATGCTGACTCAGCAATGGTGTCTCAGCCACTGCAACAGAAGCAACAAGTTGGTGGCCAAAACAGCAGGATCTTGCATAGCCTGGGAAGTCATATGGGCGGGGGGATCAGGTCAACTTTGACTCAAAAATCGTATGGGTTTCCAAATGGATCAGTAAACAGTAACTTAGGGATGATGGGTAAAAGTTCACCGATGGTTAATAGTTTGGGTAACTCTGAAGGATATTTGACAGACTCTCATTATGGAAACTCTCCTAAACTAGTGTCACAGTATTTTGATCAACATCAAGGACAGATATCCCAGGGTAATTTATTCTGCACACATACATATATGCTTGATTTTTGTTTGTTTGTGTCTATGTTGTCAAAGACGCAAGGCGCAGGCAAGGCGCATCAGCCTCGCCCGGAGCCTAGGCGCAAGGCGCAAAAAAAGCGTGGGCTTTTTTAAGAAAAGCGCACATAGAGAAAATATAAAAAATATGTCATGCTTTGAAAATAAATAAGATTCCACATATAAAAAAAAGCTATTATATATGCCATTTAAGATCATGTAGCTAATAGCTAGTAGCAAAAGTTTAGGACTTACACACATGTAGTGATACCAAAAGTTACTAGGACTTATACAAACGTTTGCTGTTACTAAAACATTTAAACTTTAAAAAGGAATGGTTTACAGCTGTAAAAAAAACTTGAAAAAATAACATCAAAACAGAAAAGTGCGCCTGATAGAAAAAAGCCCACTACCTTTAAAAAGGAATGGTTTACAAACGTTTTTTACTCGTTGCGCCTTGTTCCGGGCGCGCACCTGAGCACCGTTTTTACAAAAAAAACCCATATTTGCGCCTAAGCTACCACCAGGCGCTATAGGCTCGCCTCGCTGCGCCTGAGCGCGCGACAACTATGGTTTTTGTGTGTGTGTTGTTGGGGGGGTGGGGTAACCGGTTGAAACAGATATGGGTCAAAAGGGACAATGGGTCATGTTCGGTTGATCCGGAAACGTTTTTGGCCCATTAATCAAAACATATTTTTTTTGCAATCTCTACTTCGTGTGTTAAAAATATGATTACAGAGAATATTGCTTTAACAACAATAATCCAGTTTGTGAATAATTTGATTTAGTAGGTTGTATGTTAACAAACAATGCACTTTGAATGGCTTTTGTCTTATTTTCCTTTTCTGCTATGATTTATCTTGTTTGATCCTTTAGGGATAAAACATGATCTGAGTTAACCCTTTCATTTGGTAAAGTAGTAGTTCTTATGTTTATATGGTTAAATTTTGTAGGTGATGGATCAGGAAACCTCTTTGTCCCAACAACCTCATCTACATCACTAATGAACATGAACCCAAATTTATCGACATTACAAAGAACAAACTCTCCCTTGGTGGTCAATCAGTCAAACTTACACAATTCTGATCAGCCTGCAAACATAAAACCTTCAATAGATCAATCATATGCACAACCTTCTGATCAGCAACAACTCATTCAATCTCAAAGACAACAGAATCAGCAGAATCAATGGTTACCATATGGGCAGTCTCAGCTGATATCTGATATGGGCAATCGAATTAAATCTGAACCACAAGCGTATGAACATTTTCAGTCATCCAGAGGTAGTCAGTTGCATGCTATTTCATCTGGTTCTCAAGACATGTCTTCATCAATGCAACAAACTTCAGTGCAGCAACAACAGATAGGTGGTCAAGGTCAACCACCTCAAGGTCAATGGCATTCCAGACTACATGAACCATCGAATCATTTAGGTAATTCATCAAATGAGATGAAAACCGAAGAGGGATTTCAAGATCAGATTCAGCGCAACAGTTTATCTTCAGAAGCATCAATGGCTGCCAATGCATCAGTAGACCTACCATCTGGCCGTGAGTTGCAGTTCAAGAATCAACAAAGATGGCTTTTGCTCATGCTGCACGCTCGGAAATGTGGTTATCCACCTGGAAAATGCCCTGAAAAATATTGCATTGTTGTTCAAAAACTTTGGAAACATATTATGTCACATAGTGATGTCACTCAGTGTCAATATCCTCGTTGTCATAGGTCTACGACATTACTTCATCATCATAAGCAATGCAAGGATGAAAGTTGTCCTGTGTGTGTTCCTGTAAAGCTCTTTGTGCAACAAAAGGGGGTCCACCAAACAAGCTTCCCACAAACAGGAAACGGCTCACGTGATTATACTTCAGAAGATTTGCATCCTTCCATTAAACGGTTAAAGATCGAGCAGTCACCCGCTGCTCAAAACCAAGACCAAAGCGAAAACGAAAACCGAAACCAAGACCAAAACCCAAACCCGATCATACCAGTTTCCATCTCTGCTACGTCTGAACGTCTTCCGGAACCTGACACACGTCAACCGTTAAAATATGATGTTGCTGGAGTGAAACAAGAAGTTCCTACAAGTTCTATGCAAGGAACAATGAAGATCACTAAGGAGAACAATGATGGTGTATCACTCATGTCAAATGAAGGCACAGGTTTTCCTAAGCAAGAGTTTTTTAAGGCAGAGAAAGAGGTGGGCCCAACTAAACAGGATGATGTGGCACTTGTTGCTGAGACGTCTGCTGCTGGAACCAAATCTGGGAAGCCAAAAATTAAGGGGGTATCGATGATAGAACTGTTCACACCAGAGCAGGTTCAAGAGCATATAACTGGTCTCCGGCAGTGGGTTGGCCAGGTCAGCATCTTAATATAATAGATAATTGTTTCATATAGGTTCTCTTTTAGAATCATCGTCCAAAGGTTATTGTTCAGTAAAATGGCTTATGATATCTATTCTTTGTTCTGTTACAGAGTAAAGCAAAGGTAGAAAAGAATCAAGCTATGGAGCACTTAATGAACGAGAATTCTTGTCAGTTATGTGCAGTTGAAAAGCTCAATTTTGAGCCACCACCAACATATTGCTCTCCTTGTGGGGCCCGAATTAAAAGAAATGCAATGTTTTATACTTGGGGGAGCGGTGAAACGCGTCATTTTTTCTGTATTCCCTGTTATAACGAGTCTCGAGGAGACACCATAAGTGTTGATGGAACTAATATTTTGAAAGCAAGACTAGAGAAAAAGAAAAATGATGAGGAGACTGAAGAACCGGTATTATGCTATATCTGTTCTTTAAATAATTACAAATTTTGTGTAATTATTTAGATAAATTTCTAATTCTTTCTATGTATAGTGGGTTCAATGTGACAAATGTGAAGCTTGGCAACATCAAATTTGTGCATTATTTAATGGTCGTAGAGATGACGGGGGTCAAGCAGAGTACACTTGCCCTAATTGCTATGTGGAAGAAGTTGAAAGAGGAGAGCGGGTCCCACTACCTCAGAGTGCTCTTCTTGGAGCTAAAGATTTACCAAGAACCATACTTAGTGATCACATAGAGAACAGATTGTTTAAGAGACTGAAGCAGGAAAGGTCAGATAGAGCAAGATTCCAAGGGAAAAGTTATGATGAGGTACTATTATCGTAACCTTCCACTAGCTGATCGTTCTTTTTATGATTTAAGAAATTGATCCAAACTAGAATTAAGCCCCCCTGCGTTGCGGCGGGGGCATAAAACCGTGCCACACCATCGCTAGCGACCACCAACACTGAGTCGATCTAGGTACTGCGCGTTGCGACGAACCTGTCAAATGGGAAAAAATAGACGTAAAAACGTTGAACCACACATGCACATTGCGCCGTGTTAACTCACAAAATTTTGAACAAAACGTAAAAACTTTGATGTGCTGTGTTAACTCGTAAAATTTAGAACGAAACGTAAAACGGAAATTTGAGAAAGATGAAAAGTATAGGGGACCAAAGTTGAAAGTAAAAAAGTTGTGAGGTTAAATTGCATATAATGAAAAGTTTTGGGTTAAATAAAAAAACTAACAGATTTTGTGGGGTTAAAATTGCAAAAGATGAAAAGCTTTGGGTTAAAAGTAAAAAAGTCAACTTTATTTTTTTTCTGAAAAAACCCCAAAGCATGTGGTATAATCCCATCATGCATAAAAATGTTGCTAATTGAGAGTATGTAAATTATGATATGTTATTAGGTTCCTGGAGCGGAATCACTTGTTGTCAGAGTTGTTTCATCTGTGGACAAAAAGTTGGAAGTTAAACCGCGATTCCTTGAGATTTTTCAAGAGGAAAATTACCCGTCAGAATTTGCATATAAATCAAAGGTATGTAACAATATTAGTATTTTAACTTTTAAGTGTTACCGTGTTCATTTGATTGAAGTTCAAGGATTAAGATTGACCAACTACTGAACCCACTGTTGCTTCTTTTAGGTTGTTTTGTTATTTCAGAGAATAGAAGGGGTAGAAGTATGCCTTTTTGGCATGTATGTTCAAGAATTTGGAGCGGAATGTGAGCAACCAAATCATCGTCGCGTTTATCTTTCGTATTTGGATTCAGTCAAATACTTTAGGCCAGAGATAAGAACAGTTACAGGAGAAGCTCTGCGTACATTTGTATATCATGAAATTCTGGCAAGTTTTTTTATTTGTATTTCCAAATTATTCTCAAGTTTATTGTTACATTAATCGAAATAGTCAAATACCATGATTTTGTATTTATATTTTTTTCGAATCATCCTATTTTTTCAGATTGGTTACCTAGAATATTGCAAGTTACGTGGTTTCACTAGTTGTTATATATGGGCTTGCCCTCCGTTGAAGGGTGAAGATTATATCTTGTATTGCCATCCCGAAATTCAGAAGACACCAAAATCTGATAAACTAAGAGAATGGTAAGTGGGTGTGTTAAATAGAAAGTGTGAAGTATTATGCAAGGATTTCAGGACCGGACGTCGAACCGGTCTCGTTACTGGTCCATTGGTCGGGCCGGTCGGATCGGATGTTAGAACCAGGTTATGTCGCAATTGTTATAATTATAAAAATAAATAGGGTAAAATCGAAAAAAAAAAAATTAAGCAAAATCCGGATCAACCTTTAAAAATCCGGTTCGATCACCCGTTTTTTCGGTCTAACCAGCTGGTTCGACTCAAAACTTGTCTGATAGGGTGGAGCGGACAGGTCGTCTAACCCCCAGTTCCTGGTTCGACCGACCGGTCTGGCTTTCTAAACATTGCTGTATTATGGACCATCTGACATGGATTATTGATTTTTATCATCAGGTATCTGTCAATGTTGAGAAAGGCTACAAAAGAAAATATTGTAGTTGACCTGACAAATTTATACGACCATTTCTTTGTACAATCTGGTGAATGTAAAGCTAAAGTGACTGCATCCCGTTTGCCGTATTTTGACGGAGATTATTGGCCCGGTGCTGCGGAGGATATAATTTATGAAATTCGTCAAGAAGAGGAGGGAAGAAAACATAATAGAAAAGGGCCAATGAAAAGGACCATTACAAAAAGAGCTCTCAAAGCTTCCGGTCAAACCGATCTTTCTTCAAACGCTTCTAAAGATCTGTTACTCATGCATAGGGTAATTTTCTTCTTCATTCTATATTCACAAAACAAAAAAAGAAAAAAATAGAAAAAAAACTCAATATCAAATATACCCGTTCAAAATACTTAAAATTTCATATTTTTCTCATTTCATTTAATACACTTTATTATATGATTGTTATACCTTTCTGTTTCTCCTTACACTCCAAACTCTGATATCTTAATGCAAGTTTTAAGGTAAAGGTATTAAGGTCATAAATTAAAAAAATTGGTATATTTGATATTATTGTTTTTTTAGTTGGGTAAATATGATATTATACCAAGTTTTAAAGGGATATATGAATTTACTCTCAAAAAAAGGGAAAAAATCATAGTTATTGCATCGTATATTAGCAAGAGTTTTTTTATTGTAGTAAGATAGACAAGTCTGCTAGTGTTTGAACATGTACTTTA
>JARYGA010059937.1:314499-374921 GCA_030545235.1 Helianthus tuberosus
TCATCCTCAAAGCTTGTTCTTCATGGTCCCTAACTTGATAAGCCAAACCCGCAAAATGTCGAAATACTTCAACAGCCATTTCACACGATGGACCCTCTGCCCAATCCACAAACCCGCAACCCCTATGTCGAGTAATGCAGCAGAAAAACTTCCTTCCAGGGTTTGCAGGGGTCCACGATGTCTTCACAGTTGTTGGAGACCCACAATTGTGGCATACGACCATCGTTTGAGGGGATGGATTGTTCAATTTTGGGGAAGAAACGGGGAAATTAGGGTTAGTGTTCTAAACATGTTGCAGGTGGGGGTTTTATACAGGGGAGGGGGGTTTAGTTAATAAAAAGATAAAGGGAAAACAAAATAATTATAAAAGGACTAAAATACCCTTCATTAAATACACTCACCTAACTGACTTTAACTGGGTTATGAGAATTTGGACTGAAATGGCACATTCCAGTACGTCAGGGACTGAAATGGCGCATTTTTGAAATTTGGACGGAAATGGCCAAAGTGACCAAACCACAGGGACTGAAATGGCAGTTAACTCTTGTTTTAATGAGGTAGCAGGTAGTTATAACTTGTGAAACCATTACATACTAAAGGTGAAAAAAGTGAGTGAGAGTTCGTGCTAAATAGCAGTGATATGACATACACTTTTTAATATGACGGTTAAAAAAGTAAAATCATAACACATAACCTAACACTTTATGATATTAAACACAAAATTAAGAAATGCATAAGTTAAACATAATAACATAACAAGATTTATTTACTATGCCGTACAAAGTTTCAACCCTTTTCTCTCTCACTTGATGAGTCGCGTTGGGGTCGAAATACGTTGCTTCTTGCTTCTCGGCGTCGTGCACAAATCCTGACCAAATCAATCAAGGTATTCTCACTACGATCTATCCTTAATCTCCGCTTAATTATCGCTTTAATTCATTCAATTTCAATTTCGCCTAATTCAATTACCCTTTCCTGCAATCAGAATCCCTTGTTTCAACCAACGATTCGATTCGATTCACGTTCTTTATATGCAGATGATTACTGTAGCTAAATTTAGGTTTTGTGAATTTCTATTTGAAATAGTCGAAGAGTTTAGGTTTTTGGAGAATTAGTTTTAGGAATTGTTTGTATATGTGAATCGAAGCTGCAGTTATGATGTTTATGTGTTTAGGTTTTGAATTTGTAGATGAAATAGTTGATTTGATGCACGTAGAGTTTAGGTTTTTGGAGAATTAGTTTTAGATAGGTGTGAATTGAAGCTGCAGTTATAAATTTATGTTTTTTTTTTTTTTTTTTTTTTTTGTGTTTAGAGGTTTTGGATTGTAGGTTATGTGTTTTGTTTGTGTTGTGAGTTGTGAATGTGGTGTGGAGGTTTGGTTGGAGATAGTTGAGGTTTTGGTTCGGTAGGGTTTGATGTTTGGGATTGTTAGATGTGGATTTGAATGTTGAGTGATTGTAGGTGATTGATTTTGGCCGAAAACGCACGCTTTTGTCATTTATGTTACATGTTTGTAGCATTTGACTTGAAATTTGTTCGATTTTTTAATAATATGATGAAAGATATATGGTATTGTACACTTGCATATCCACATATGCTTATCGATGTATAACTTGGAGAGAATTTGAACAACTCCTTGTATTGACTTTTGAGATGCATCCTATTACTTTTTTGATTATATTCAACTTTTTTTTATTGTTTTTGCTGCTCTGATTTTATTAGCAAAAAGTTAAGCTGAATCTTTATACATCTGGAGTTGTTACATTTTGTTATGAAATATATTGTTGCTAGAAGACAGGAGGATTTAAATGAATTTACAAGCTCCAATAGCAGGACAGTACTCAAGGCAGGTTTCCAATCAAGGCGGAGCTTCATTGCCTGCCATCCCACAGCAACAGAATATGATGCAGAACTCTGAAGGTGGTCCCCGTGCTCCGGTAACTATGGAGCAAGCAAGGCAGTTTATACGAGATAGAATGTAAGTTATTTTTCACATGTATCTATATGTCTTGTGTATTTTGTGTGTGACTAAAATGTCTGATTGTTACTATACTAGTGTTTGATGTAGTTATTGTAAGTGTAGAGAAGTAGAGAACTATCGACAATATTTAGTTAGGATTTCCAATTCTCTAAACTTCATTATACGCTACTGAATACTGCCTAGTTTATTCATTGTTTTCTTTACATCTATGCTTGAAGGTATTCCTCAATAAATTGATCTGTATCACTTTCACTCTTAATATTTTCATGATGTTAGTCCTATGTACAATCATGGGCGATATGACTTTCATCTTCTAGGTTACAGACACTTATATTCATCTACATTACTTGTGTACAAATTTTATGAAGTAATTTGCTGTTGTGTTAATAAGTATTTTAGGAAGTCAAAAAAAAGCAACTCGCATTGAAAATCAATGTTAATAATATTTAATTAATTCCCTTCTCATTCATAAACATTGTGTCGAGTTTGTTATTCTGTCTTATCTCGTAATCATGTTCACGGCCTTTTGATCCTGTTTGTTTTCATGCTTTCTCTTTATATTTATAGCTCTGAAATTTTTGTAAAGTGCTTCATGAATTAGAGTTATACCATGACTTTTGGTGGATCATATAGATTAAATCCTGATGAAATATCTTAATATTTTTCTAGCTATAAGTTCCTCACGCAGCGACTAATACCATGACTTTTGGTGGATCATATAGATTAAATCCTGATGAAATATCTTAATATTTTTCTAGCTATAAGTTCCTCACGCAGCGACTAACTCGGGAAGTGCCTCCAAAGAATTATCTGGATATTGTTAGACGCTTGGAGGAAGGCCTGTTTAAAAGTGCTCAATCAAAGGTTTTTTCTTTTTATATTTACTTTTATCGTACGATATATTTTCACTTGCTGTATACATATTATATTAATTTGTATTGATGGTATTTGGAAAGTTCTATGGACGATAAGTTTTAAAAAAGAAGAAAAAGAAATGGATATTATTTTTAATTTGTTTATATTATGAACCACTAATACGTATATACACACATGTCACATAATATGATTTTTTTTCCTATTTAGGAGGAATATTTGAATTTAGATACATTGGAAAACCGTTTGCAAGCTCTGCTCAAACGAAACTCAATGAACAATCAAAATCAACGATATCAGCAACAAAGTAATGCTAATGCCTCAATGGGAACAATGATTCCAACTCCTGGCTTCCCTCAAAACGGGAACTCAGGTAACATGATGTCATCAGTTGTCAATCAGGGAAGCTTTTCCATGACTACCCCTGGGCCTTCTAGAAGCATGCACACTGGTTCATTTGATGGTATTTGTTCTCTTTTTACAATATTTTGAGTAAAATGCCATTTTCGTCCCTAAGGTTTGGCCAGTTTTGCGACTTTCATCGAAAGGTTTGTATTTCTTCATCTGGATCCAAAAGGTTTGAAATCTTGCCATTTTCATCCGGCTCGTTAACTCCATTCATTTTTCTCCGTTAAGGCAAGGTATTTTTGTCTTTTTTGTTAACTTAAGGGTATTTTTTTTTCTATACTTGTACATCTGCTAAATGCTTGTACATAAAGTAAAAGGACCGAATTGCCCTTTAAGTTAACAAAAAGGACAAAAATACCCCTGCCTTTACAGGGAAAAATGGATGGAGTTAACGAGCCGGATGAAAATGACAAGATTTTAAACCTTTTGGATCCAGATGCGGAAAAAACAAACCTTTGGACGAAAGTCGCAAAACTGGCCAAATCTCAGGGACGAAAATGCCATTTTACCTCTTTATTTTTTATATAAGTGTTATCAACTTTTATTAGAAAAATGTTCAACTGGATTTGCTTTTACAGGAGGTTTATCAGATGGATCTCAACAGGCGATGTCTAATTTTTCATTAACGGGTGGACAAAGAATCGGAAGCCAAATGATGCCTACTCCTGGATTAAATAATAGTAATAATATTAATAGCACGAGTAATCAATCATATGTGAAGCTGGAGCCAACTAATAATGTTCCGGTTATTTCAAATGCTGACTCAGCAATGGTGTCTCAGCCACTGCAACAGAAGCAACAAGTTGGTGGCCAAAACAGCAGGATCTTGCATAGCCTGGGAAGTCATATGGGCGGGGGGATCAGGTCAACTTTGACTCAAAAATCGTATGGGTTTCCAAATGGATCAGTAAACAGTAACTTAGGGATGATGGGTAAAAGTTCACCGATGGTTAATAGTTTGGGTAACTCTGAAGGATATTTGACAGACTCTCATTATGGAAACTCTCCTAAACTAGTGTCACAGTATTTTGATCAACATCAAGGACAGATATCCCAGGGTAATTTATTCTGCACACATACATATATGCTTGATTTTTGTTTGTTTGTGTCTATGTTGTCAAAGACGCAAGGCGCAGGCAAGGCGCATCAGCCTCGCCCGGAGCCTAGGCGCAAGGCGCAAAAAAAGCGTGGGCTTTTTTAAGAAAAGCGCACATAGAGAAAATATAAAAAATATGTCATGCTTTGAAAATAAATAAGATTCCACATATAAAAAAAAGCTATTATATATGCCATTTAAGATCATGTAGCTAATAGCTAGTAGCAAAAGTTTAGGACTTACACACATGTAGTGATACCAAAAGTTACTAGGACTTATACAAACGTTTGCTGTTACTAAAACATTTAAACTTTAAAAAGGAATGGTTTACAGCTGTAAAAAAAACTTGAAAAAATAACATCAAAACAGAAAAGTGCGCCTGATAGAAAAAAGCCCACTACCTTTAAAAAGGAATGGTTTACAAACGTTTTTTACTCGTTGCGCCTTGTTCCGGGCGCGCACCTGAGCACCGTTTTTACAAAAAAAACCCATATTTGCGCCTAAGCTACCACCAGGCGCTATAGGCTCGCCTCGCTGCGCCTGAGCGCGCGACAACTATGGTTTTTGTGTGTGTGTTGTTGGGGGGGTGGGGTAACCGGTTGAAACAGATATGGGTCAAAAGGGACAATGGGTCATGTTCGGTTGATCCGGAAACGTTTTTGGCCCATTAATCAAAACATATTTTTTTTGCAATCTCTACTTCGTGTGTTAAAAATATGATTACAGAGAATATTGCTTTAACAACAATAATCCAGTTTGTGAATAATTTGATTTAGTAGGTTGTATGTTAACAAACAATGCACTTTGAATGGCTTTTGTCTTATTTTCCTTTTCTGCTATGATTTATCTTGTTTGATCCTTTAGGGATAAAACATGATCTGAGTTAACCCTTTCATTTGGTAAAGTAGTAGTTCTTATGTTTATATGGTTAAATTTTGTAGGTGATGGATCAGGAAACCTCTTTGTCCCAACAACCTCATCTACATCACTAATGAACATGAACCCAAATTTATCGACATTACAAAGAACAAACTCTCCCTTGGTGGTCAATCAGTCAAACTTACACAATTCTGATCAGCCTGCAAACATAAAACCTTCAATAGATCAATCATATGCACAACCTTCTGATCAGCAACAACTCATTCAATCTCAAAGACAACAGAATCAGCAGAATCAATGGTTACCATATGGGCAGTCTCAGCTGATATCTGATATGGGCAATCGAATTAAATCTGAACCACAAGCGTATGAACATTTTCAGTCATCCAGAGGTAGTCAGTTGCATGCTATTTCATCTGGTTCTCAAGACATGTCTTCATCAATGCAACAAACTTCAGTGCAGCAACAACAGATAGGTGGTCAAGGTCAACCACCTCAAGGTCAATGGCATTCCAGACTACATGAACCATCGAATCATTTAGGTAATTCATCAAATGAGATGAAAACCGAAGAGGGATTTCAAGATCAGATTCAGCGCAACAGTTTATCTTCAGAAGCATCAATGGCTGCCAATGCATCAGTAGACCTACCATCTGGCCGTGAGTTGCAGTTCAAGAATCAACAAAGATGGCTTTTGCTCATGCTGCACGCTCGGAAATGTGGTTATCCACCTGGAAAATGCCCTGAAAAATATTGCATTGTTGTTCAAAAACTTTGGAAACATATTATGTCACATAGTGATGTCACTCAGTGTCAATATCCTCGTTGTCATAGGTCTACGACATTACTTCATCATCATAAGCAATGCAAGGATGAAAGTTGTCCTGTGTGTGTTCCTGTAAAGCTCTTTGTGCAACAAAAGGGGGTCCACCAAACAAGCTTCCCACAAACAGGAAACGGCTCACGTGATTATACTTCAGAAGATTTGCATCCTTCCATTAAACGGTTAAAGATCGAGCAGTCACCCGCTGCTCAAAACCAAGACCAAAGCGAAAACGAAAACCGAAACCAAGACCAAAACCCAAACCCGATCATACCAGTTTCCATCTCTGCTACGTCTGAACGTCTTCCGGAACCTGACACACGTCAACCGTTAAAATATGATGTTGCTGGAGTGAAACAAGAAGTTCCTACAAGTTCTATGCAAGGAACAATGAAGATCACTAAGGAGAACAATGATGGTGTATCACTCATGTCAAATGAAGGCACAGGTTTTCCTAAGCAAGAGTTTTTTAAGGCAGAGAAAGAGGTGGGCCCAACTAAACAGGATGATGTGGCACTTGTTGCTGAGACGTCTGCTGCTGGAACCAAATCTGGGAAGCCAAAAATTAAGGGGGTATCGATGATAGAACTGTTCACACCAGAGCAGGTTCAAGAGCATATAACTGGTCTCCGGCAGTGGGTTGGCCAGGTCAGCATCTTAATATAATAGATAATTGTTTCATATAGGTTCTCTTTTAGAATCATCGTCCAAAGGTTATTGTTCAGTAAAATGGCTTATGATATCTATTCTTTGTTCTGTTACAGAGTAAAGCAAAGGTAGAAAAGAATCAAGCTATGGAGCACTTAATGAACGAGAATTCTTGTCAGTTATGTGCAGTTGAAAAGCTCAATTTTGAGCCACCACCAACATATTGCTCTCCTTGTGGGGCCCGAATTAAAAGAAATGCAATGTTTTATACTTGGGGGAGCGGTGAAACGCGTCATTTTTTCTGTATTCCCTGTTATAACGAGTCTCGAGGAGACACCATAAGTGTTGATGGAACTAATATTTTGAAAGCAAGACTAGAGAAAAAGAAAAATGATGAGGAGACTGAAGAACCGGTATTATGCTATATCTGTTCTTTAAATAATTACAAATTTTGTGTAATTATTTAGATAAATTTCTAATTCTTTCTATGTATAGTGGGTTCAATGTGACAAATGTGAAGCTTGGCAACATCAAATTTGTGCATTATTTAATGGTCGTAGAGATGACGGGGGTCAAGCAGAGTACACTTGCCCTAATTGCTATGTGGAAGAAGTTGAAAGAGGAGAGCGGGTCCCACTACCTCAGAGTGCTCTTCTTGGAGCTAAAGATTTACCAAGAACCATACTTAGTGATCACATAGAGAACAGATTGTTTAAGAGACTGAAGCAGGAAAGGTCAGATAGAGCAAGATTCCAAGGGAAAAGTTATGATGAGGTACTATTATCGTAACCTTCCACTAGCTGATCGTTCTTTTTATGATTTAAGAAATTGATCCAAACTAGAATTAAGCCCCCCTGCGTTGCGGCGGGGGCATAAAACCGTGCCACACCATCGCTAGCGACCACCAACACTGAGTCGATCTAGGTACTGCGCGTTGCGACGAACCTGTCAAATGGGAAAAAATAGACGTAAAAACGTTGAACCACACATGCACATTGCGCCGTGTTAACTCACAAAATTTTGAACAAAACGTAAAAACTTTGATGTGCTGTGTTAACTCGTAAAATTTAGAACGAAACGTAAAACGGAAATTTGAGAAAGATGAAAAGTATAGGGGACCAAAGTTGAAAGTAAAAAAGTTGTGAGGTTAAATTGCATATAATGAAAAGTTTTGGGTTAAATAAAAAAACTAACAGATTTTGTGGGGTTAAAATTGCAAAAGATGAAAAGCTTTGGGTTAAAAGTAAAAAAGTCAACTTTATTTTTTTTCTGAAAAAACCCCAAAGCATGTGGTATAATCCCATCATGCATAAAAATGTTGCTAATTGAGAGTATGTAAATTATGATATGTTATTAGGTTCCTGGAGCGGAATCACTTGTTGTCAGAGTTGTTTCATCTGTGGACAAAAAGTTGGAAGTTAAACCGCGATTCCTTGAGATTTTTCAAGAGGAAAATTACCCGTCAGAATTTGCATATAAATCAAAGGTATGTAACAATATTAGTATTTTAACTTTTAAGTGTTACCGTGTTCATTTGATTGAAGTTCAAGGATTAAGATTGACCAACTACTGAACCCACTGTTGCTTCTTTTAGGTTGTTTTGTTATTTCAGAGAATAGAAGGGGTAGAAGTATGCCTTTTTGGCATGTATGTTCAAGAATTTGGAGCGGAATGTGAGCAACCAAATCATCGTCGCGTTTATCTTTCGTATTTGGATTCAGTCAAATACTTTAGGCCAGAGATAAGAACAGTTACAGGAGAAGCTCTGCGTACATTTGTATATCATGAAATTCTGGCAAGTTTTTTTATTTGTATTTCCAAATTATTCTCAAGTTTATTGTTACATTAATCGAAATAGTCAAATACCATGATTTTGTATTTATATTTTTTTCGAATCATCCTATTTTTTCAGATTGGTTACCTAGAATATTGCAAGTTACGTGGTTTCACTAGTTGTTATATATGGGCTTGCCCTCCGTTGAAGGGTGAAGATTATATCTTGTATTGCCATCCCGAAATTCAGAAGACACCAAAATCTGATAAACTAAGAGAATGGTAAGTGGGTGTGTTAAATAGAAAGTGTGAAGTATTATGCAAGGATTTCAGGACCGGACGTCGAACCGGTCTCGTTACTGGTCCATTGGTCGGGCCGGTCGGATCGGATGTTAGAACCAGGTTATGTCGCAATTGTTATAATTATAAAAATAAATAGGGTAAAATCGAAAAAAAAAAAATTAAGCAAAATCCGGATCAACCTTTAAAAATCCGGTTCGATCACCCGTTTTTTCGGTCTAACCAGCTGGTTCGACTCAAAACTTGTCTGATAGGGTGGAGCGGACAGGTCGTCTAACCCCCAGTTCCTGGTTCGACCGACCGGTCTGGCTTTCTAAACATTGCTGTATTATGGACCATCTGACATGGATTATTGATTTTTATCATCAGGTATCTGTCAATGTTGAGAAAGGCTACAAAAGAAAATATTGTAGTTGACCTGACAAATTTATACGACCATTTCTTTGTACAATCTGGTGAATGTAAAGCTAAAGTGACTGCATCCCGTTTGCCGTATTTTGACGGAGATTATTGGCCCGGTGCTGCGGAGGATATAATTTATGAAATTCGTCAAGAAGAGGAGGGAAGAAAACATAATAGAAAAGGGCCAATGAAAAGGACCATTACAAAAAGAGCTCTCAAAGCTTCCGGTCAAACCGATCTTTCTTCAAACGCTTCTAAAGATCTGTTACTCATGCATAGGGTAATTTTCTTCTTCATTCTATATTCACAAAACAAAAAAAGAAAAAAATAGAAAAAAAACTCAATATCAAATATACCCGTTCAAAATACTTAAAATTTCATATTTTTCTCATTTCATTTAATACACTTTATTATATGATTGTTATACCTTTCTGTTTCTCCTTACACTCCAAACTCTGATATCTTAATGCAAGTTTTAAGGTAAAGGTATTAAGGTCATAAATTAAAAAAATTGGTATATTTGATATTATTGTTTTTTTAGTTGGGTAAATATGATATTATACCAAGTTTTAAAGGGATATATGAATTTACTCTCAAAAAAAGGGAAAAAATCATAGTTATTGCATCGTATATTAGCAAGAGTTTTTTTATTGTAGTAAGATAGACAAGTCTGCTAGTGTTTGAACATGTACTTTAAAACTCATAAATATTAAAAATGAATAGATTTTGATTTTTTTTATCAAATTATGCATTTCTAATTTTGTATATTGTCATTTGTCACTATTCATACCCTACTTTATGTCTTTATCAACCTTGTGGTTCATCTTTTTTTTTTACATGTTCTTTTTACAGCTTGGTGAAACAATATCCCCGATGAAGGAAGATTTCATCATGGTTCACTTGCAGCACCCATGTACTCATTGCTGTATCCTTATGGTCTCTGGAACACGTTGGGTTTGCAACAACTGCAAAAATTTTCAGCTCTGCACTAGGTAGCCAGCCACTTATTGACTTGTATAGTTGTATGCATGGAATATGCATTCATATATTGTATGTGACATTAATTAATCATTATGTATGTTTGTTTCAGTTGTTATGAAATTGAACAAACTCGGGAAGAGAGGGAGAGACATCCTATTAACCAAAGGATCAAACATCAACTTTATCCTGTAAGTTGGTATTTTTTTGACGGTTAGATTTTCTTTTCTTTTTTTTTGTGTCTGTTCTAGGGTTCGTAATCTTGAATTTGCTCACACTTTGGTTCTTTTGATTCCGAGCAAGATTCTGGCTTGAAAGCGACAAATCAAACCCAGCCAGTTTGGGTGGGTTGGCCGGTTTAAGTGGTTGACGGTTCAGTTATAATTCTTTGGCGGTTTGAACTGAAATTTTGTTTCAAAATCGTTAGCATGTATTAAAAGTGGTTCATGAGAATATACGTATACATAACTGCATATTCAAAAATAAAAAAATACAAATAGATAAAAAAAGACTCAATCAGATCGTTGGTCAGCTCGTTAAACCGCCAAAATCAAACCATGAACAAAACACATAAATCTCACAATGGCCGCTTTCTTTGGTTTGGTTGGTTTCAACGGGTTATGTACACCGCTATTTTGTGTAACTAAATTTTGATACTATTTACGGTGATGTCCATGACATAAAATAAGGGTGCTAAACGGGTCGTGTTCGCGGGTTGACACAATGACACCCGAAAATCGTGTCATACATATGAACCGAATATTCGCGGGTTGACCCAAACACGACTCGTTCAACCCATAGTTGTTAAAAGCCATCGCCTCTTGCGCCTAGGCCCAATTTCCTAGCAAGGCGAGGCAATTGCGCCTTAAGTCAAGGCAATTGCGCTTTAATTCTCCAGGTAATGGTTCATGCGCATATTCCAGTGAGATTCCTAGATTCTAGAGAGTTTCCGGCCAAATTCTTTAAATTCTGGCAAGATTCCAGCTAGATTTCCTACTTTTATCTAACGAAAACTATTTTTCTACACTTATAAACAAGCATTTATAACTTTTGGTACTAAATAGACGTATAAAATGTTATATAATAGCTTTAGTTTTGTTTTATTTTATTTGAAGAATAGTATTAACTTTCTATTATATAAAAATATTTTAAGTTTTTTTGTTGTGCGCTTTTTTTTCCTCAGGCCCGCGCTTTTTTTTTTCGCCTTGAGCCTAGGCCACGGGCGAGACTTATGCGCCTTGAGTGCGCCTAACGTCTTTAATAACTATGGTTCAACCCAATTTTTTTAGTTTTTTTTCGCAAATTAATATATTAAAATTATAATTTACTACAAAAAACACAAATGTATATAATACAATTACATTTAAATTATAAAATATTATGTCGATTTCTCTTTTTAAGTTATAAACTTGTAATTATGTTGTAAAATACACACCCAATTCAGTTTATGACATAAAACATGTTGTAAAAAAAAATATAATATACATGGGTTAAACGGATCAACCTGCCAAGCTCGCGAATTTCGTGTTAGGTTCGTGTCGTGTTAGAAATTCACACCCCTAACTTGAAATGATCAAGAATTTAAATGGATTAAAATTAACTATGCAGATGGAAATCAATGATGTGCCTACTGATACGAAAGATAGAGACGAAATTCTCGAGAGTGAATTCTTTGATACGAGACAAGCCTTTCTTAACCTTTGCCAAGGAAATCACTATCAATATGATACGCTGAGACGCGCTAAACATTCATCAATGATGGCATTATATCATCTTCACAACCCAACAGCTCCTGCATTTGTCATAAATTGCATTGTATGCCGTCTTGATATTGAAACAGGCCAAGGTTGGCGATGCGAGATCTGCCCCGATTACGACATATGCAATTCATGTTATCTCAAAGGTAGAGGTCGTGATCATCCTCACAAGCTGACTCATCATCCCTCAATTGCTGAGCGTGATGCACAAAACACAGAAGCTCGACAACAACGAGTTCTTCAGGTAATATACACAAATAAGTTAAACAAGGTTGACTTTTTTATTATTTGTAACATGACAACTTAGGGGTGCACGGTTCAGTTTGGTTATTAGCCTTAACTGAAATCGTAACCGAAGTTGTCGGTTAATTGGTTCGTTTTATTTGGTTAATTTGTCGGTTTTCGGTTCGGTTAATAACCAAACCAAACTTGGGCTAAAATTTACTTCGTATAAATACATGAAATGGTAGTATAAATACATAAAAACTTTGGTATAAATACAAGAATTGGATGTATAAATATATGAAATGGAGGTATAAAACATAAAATACATGAAATGGAGGTATAAAAGCTAGATATATATATATATATATATAAAATATGAATTGTACGGTTTGGTTAACCGAGAGTACAAAAAATAACCGATAACCGATCTTAGGTTAATTTTGGTTTGATTTTGTCGGTTTTCGGTTCGGTTTCAATTAACGGTTTGGGTTTTTGCTCACCCCTATATGACATGGTTGAATTCATTGCAGCTAAGGAAGATGCTTGATCTTTTGGTGCACGCTTCCCAATGTAAATCGGGTCAATGCCAGTATCCAAATTGTAGAAAAGTGAAGGGACTTTTCAGACATGGAATGCAATGTAAGATACGCGCTTCTGGTGGTTGCCTCCTCTGCAAGAAAATGTGGGATCTTCTTCAGCTTCATGCACGCTCTTGTAAAGACTCCCCATGCACCGTTCCCCGCTGCAGGTCTGTTTTCAGTTTATATATATATATATAGGATCAAGATCAAGAGAAAACCCCCTTGAGTTGTGAGAACTTAGAGAACTCCGACTTCCCGTGCAAGTTTTGCTCCCATTCTTTGCACACACGTAGATTAAAATGTTACAAACACAACTGTAAAAAAAAAGAAAAATTTCGAAGCGGCGTTTTCAGCCCTTTTACGCTGCTGTAAAAAGCTGCTGACATCAGCATGAATCAGCATTTACACCAACTGTAAGGGTTTTTTACGGGTGGTGTAAATTAACAAAAAAACTACTATTTTTCTTGGACAAGTTATTTTTTTTAGGATTTTAGGTATTTTTTTTTTTTTTGAAAGTCTTTTGTAAGGCCTGAGTTCTCTAAGTTCTCACAACTCGTAGGAGTTTTCATTTTACCTTAACCATATATATATATTTTACCTTAACCATATATATATATATATAACCAAGTATATATGATTTGATAAATGATTAATACAGGGATCTGAGGGAACATCTGAGAAGGCTGACCCAACAGGCGGATAGCAGGCGGAGGGCAGCGGTTATGGAGATGATGAGGCAGCGGGCGGCAGAGGTTGCTAGCAGCAGTTAATGATGGGATCAAACTGTATATATACACCCATTCCGTGATAAGTTAGTGTACAGTTACAGTTTTGATTAGTTGGATTTTCAAGTATATTTTTTTTTGGAATGGGGCAACAGCAGCAGCAGGTAGCTGGGCAACATAGGGATAGAACAAGTACAGACTATAGGCAGGTTTGACTAACTTTATTTTCAACAATTAAGACATGGGATTTTGTTTTTAAATATTTTTTTTTGCTTGGTTGTGACCTTAGGTCATGCAAATGAATCTCCCACTTTGTTTTATAGTGATTGTTTAAAGTCGCCTGGAAGTTACTCGATCTATGCCAGTTTGAAGATCAAAACTCACATTAAACAAAAGAAATCACCCCTTGCTTTGTAAAAGAAGTTGCCCATTTTGACCCGTTAATGAATCTGATCCGGTTTATTCATCAAACTGGTTCGATTAAAATGGTGAACCTAAATAATTTATATTAAACGTGAATTGTATTGGTTGAATAAAGATTACATACTTAAGGCTCTATATATAGCGCATGATATTACAGTTTGATACATAATACAATGAACTGTTTAAAATACTATTACGGCTTAAATAATATAGTCTAACATTCCCCTGCAAGTTGAGGGCGGGGAACAACTTGCAACTTGGGCCGTAAAAATAGAAAACGTTGTGAAGATAACGACCTAGTGAACACATCAGCAATCTGATCACTTGTAGATATGAACTTAACATTTAGATCGCTTGAGCCACTGGTTCAGGTACAAAAAGAAAAATCTACTTTAACATGTTTCCAAATAAGCAATTAGAAACAATATATGGCTCAACCTTTGCCTTCCAATATCCATAGTTGGTGTGTAGAGGGTGAAGGCAAACTTGTGAGAATTGTGATTCGTTTTCTCTTGAGAAGTAAAAGGAACAAGATTGACCATGGTGATCGGTTTCGATAGGCTGTAGTGTTTCAGTAGAGTAGAGATGGAAGTGTTAGATAGGGTAGCCGGAAAAGAAATTTTGTGTGACAAGTAGGGTAGGGGTTAGCGATAGGTTAATTAACCTAGTTGTGATACCATATTAAACGTGAATTGTATTGATTGAATAAAGATTACATACTAAAGGATCTATATAGAGTATTACAATTTGATACCCTATACAATGAAGTATATAAAATACGATTCTAAGTTGAATAATATAACAGTTTATGTGGACAATTTACTAAAAGATTACATACTAAAGGCTCTATATAGAGTATTATAATTTGATACCCTATACAATGAAGTATATAAAATACGATTCTAAGTTGAATAATATAACAATTTATCTGGACAATTTACTAAAATGTTGCAAGAAAAATAATAAAGTAAATTACGTTTTTGGCCCCTGTGGTTATATCACTTTTACTCTTTTGATCCAAAAAGAAATCTTTTGACACTTGTGCCCCAAATGGTTAGAAAATATGACGTTGGGGGCACAGATGTCAAAAGATTCATTTTTGAGTTAATAGGGTAAAAGTGGTATAACCACCAAGGTTTAAAAAGGCGGAAACGGGTATCGAGGCGTTTTCCCTTAACCTCACGAGGCGTAAGCCTCAAAACATTATTAAAAAAATTAATATATATATATAGGGGAGAGTTATCTTGAAAACGCTAAATATTGCGAGAACCGTGAGAACGAATGAGAACACCAATCAAAACCAATTTTTTTTTAATACAAACCTCATTGTAATTAAGATACAACATCAAAAAAAGAATTTATAACATCAAATAATCCATTTCTCCTTTCAAAATCACTATTTTTAGATTTTTTACACATGTGTAAATATAACAGATCTACACATGTGTAAATGGCAAACTTACACATGTGTAAATTTTCTTTATTTACGAATTCACGTAAATTTAAACGTGTAAATTAAATTTCTAACATTGTATTCGAATAATAATGATAAATGTAGAAAAAAAAATTGAATTTGATTCGTTTTTAACCAAGTTTTTGCAGTTTTTTCATTTGTTCTCACGGTTCTCACAATATTTAGCGTTCTCATTTAAACCCTCCCCTATATATATATATATATATCTCATAAAATCACAAATTACCATAAAACAAACATCATCAATAGAAAATAGGAAAACAAACAAGGTTTAACATAACCCCAACATCATAAAATAGTTCAAGCAACTTAAATTAGTAATGTTATTGTCACACCCCGGATTCCACGTGTCACCGGTGGGCCCGGTGGGGAGTATCGTGACGTGGTTGGCAACATAATAGTCAAACAACACAATATTTAATATGCACAACGGAAGCAAATTGTAAGATATAATTCAACCGAATATAATGTTGTAATATAAAGTATCACAATAGTCGATTGTTTATCCACAGACGGATCGAAAATAAAATAGAAACAATAGTTCAACAGACTTTAGGCATCTTAAGTTTGCGAGACTTCTATTGATGCTAAGGAGAAATCCCAGCCAATTACGCTTAGTACCTGCATTTAATCTTTTTGGGAAAATACGTCAGTTTACACTGGTAAATACAATCAACTGACTCATTTTGGAAAATGATTAAAAATTGATTTGGATGCACATAGCATAAACATTTTTATAACTTGGGAGAATTATTTAAATATATAATCTTGTGAACGAATTACATGTTCCTTATGCGTTCAGTAGCCCGGGTCGTGTCCGGGTTAAAGATCAATAGACGCACCACATTATTCTTTTGTGCACTGGCGGGTGTACGCCTACACCCCGCGCTTAAGTCGTGGCCATTTCGTAAAATGATGCCAAGGATATCCGGGACATGGTCATTAACCCCCCAAAGGCTTTTAAGTAAACAAAACTGTTTAAACGGGCCGATCAAATTATTCAATTAACCACCTAACGATGGAAGATTTGACACCCGACCAAGCGGTATTCTATATACCGTAACCCAAGCCCGTATAGGGAAAATAAGTTAAAAGTATTTACCTGAGCAAAGTATAAATCACAATAAGCAAACGCAAGTAGCTTTTACTGGTACTCCTAATCTGGAACGAAGGTTTATAATAACCTATTAGAATCCTAACGGGTCTTTAATTAAGCTTAACCTTAGACGGTTAGTTTCGAAGATACGGTTCGTACGCACGATTAAGCGATGACCGGATAGAATGTGTTTTGGACCCAACAAGTTTGAAGACTTGTTTAATATGAGTATATTATACACATTCTGGATTTTGAGATAAAACCGATAAGGTTTGACCCGTTTCGGCTAATTTATGTAAACTAGTTACATAAACCGAACCGAACGCGTAATAAGCGTAACGGATAATAATGAGAGCCATTTACAGGTTTCCTAACTTAATATGCTCCAAATATGTTGTGACATCAGTAAGATATCATTTATTATGCCCGAAATGAATTTAAACACAAACTATGCCCCGTAGGGGTAGTTTGGTCATTTATAAGGTGATAAAAGAGTTTAAGTAATATCCTGAGTTACAGGTCTGATGTAATCAGCAAAGATAATCAATTTGCTAAGTTATATCAGTAGGGTAAAGTATATACGCGAAATTTATCAATTATAACCAAACTATGCACCGTAAGGGCATTTTGGTAATTTCACATAAGCCGAAAAGCTCAAAACTAGAGTCTGAGTTTAACAACTTTTGCTTACTGTTAAAATATTATAATTTACCTCAAATATCAGTAGGTATCACCCTTAGTATGTTTAAAATAGTTCTAGTACATACTAGGCGTTAAAAACGCTTAATTAGGCGATTAGAAGCCGTTTCCGGGTTCTATATATAAAGCTGATATTTTTATTATTCCGGGAGGTTTAAAATAATTTATTTATCATTTAAGATCAGTAGCAAAAGGTTTGGAGTCGATTAGATATGTAAAACTCATTTTATGGCCCGTAAGGGCAAAACCGACAATTACCGGATTAAGCCTACGACTATTAGTTATGCTCATCCTAAAATTAATTAAAAATCTTTAAAAATCCCAAAATAATATATTACATCAGTGGGTAATAAGTTTGATATCAAAAAGTAGGCTTAACTAGACTATACGCTAATTACGCCGTTTAATTAACATAAAGCTTTCAATTTACGCTAATGAGCATAACTCTCAATCTACACCTCAAACTGATGTCAAATTTTGGGTGCAAGTTTATATATCAGTAACTAAGGTTTCTACACTTTTACATTTTCAAAAATCACGTTTTAAGGTGAAAAGGGCATAATGGTCAACATATGAGCAATTAACGGAATCATGCGTATTAATTGGTTAACTAATGAACCATGGTGTATAATCACAGAGGGTTATACTAGCATGTTACCTGGTCCAAATGAAGCTCTAAGGTATTTCTAAAACATACCATAACGGGTCAGAACTGAAGTCAAAACAAAAGTCAAAGCTTTGCGACTTTCGGTTCCGAACCGGGTCTAAACAGGAAATTGTCGGGTTGAACATGTTTAGACATGTTCTTACACTAATTACCAAGTTATATAAATGATCAAACAGGTTGTATGTGTTCTACATTGCTAATTATGCATAAATTAGAATTTAAGTATCCTGTTGACTTTTTATTTACAAGTTTGACCCGACATTTGACCTAGTTAGAGTGGGAATCAGGGGAACCCTTTTAAAGGTTTATTACCCACATAATTACCAACTTATAACTACTTTTGATTCGAGATTTTACTGAGCCATTATTAATTAATCTCGAAGTCAAACCGTAATTACAACGGTTTGACTTTTAGCTAAATAACTAAGCTAAACTCAATTAAAGTATGTTAAGCAAACTTACAAGTGTCTAGTGGTTGACTAGGAAGGCCTGGAAGGTGCTCTTGTGCTCCATAATTGATCAGAAGATGTTTGAGGAATGAATGATCAAAGTGTTTGCACTTAGGAGCTTTATATAGTGACCAAGACTCCACAAAGTGTTGACATCTAAGACTACCACTGACCACAACTCATCAACAAGTGTCCCTAGTGTTCTAGGGGTTGTTTAGGGGTCAAGCAAGATGAGGAAAATCGTTTAAAGGTCAGATATTGCGTTTAAACAGCAAACAGGCGAAACTGTTGGAACTGGGCAACCCTTGCGCACCGTAAGGGTCATGCTTGCGGTGCGCAAGCATGTGATCAGGAGCAAAAATCGTTGTTCTTTCAGGATTTCGAAAGGGCAACCACTTGTTTCGAATTTGGGACATTATTTTATCAGTTTGGGGCCTCTAAAACATGCCTTGAACAATTTATACCCTACCACTTTGCTATGATCCATTGAATCCATTAGAAAGTGCCGTTAAAGAAGGTTTACCGTGCTTTTTCTTCGTATGAGTCCACCATTCCAATCATGAATCAGTTTGTGCTATAAATCACCGAATTTGAATATATATACCAGATGTTTATTAGTCTTGGGATTCACAATGAGGTCGTTCAGAGGTGTAAAATTAACATGACAACACTTTTAAATCCCGACATACATCTTTAATTATATCCGGGTTTATATCACTTTTGTCTTATATGACACGTGTCGTTATTTCATTGAACCCGAATTTTCGAGGTGTTACATCCTCACCCCCTTAAAAGAAATCTCGACCTTGAGATTTACTGAAACAAATGAGGGTACTTTTCTTCCATGGTTGATTCAACCTCCCACGTATACTCGGGATATCTACGGGCATCCCATTTGACCTTTACAATAGGTACATGCTTCTTTCGAAGCTTCTTAACCTGTCGATCTTCAATCGATAATGGTTTTTCCACAAATTTCAAGCTCTCGTCTATATGCACATCTGTATGTGGTATGACCAGTGATTCATCAGCGAAACACTTCTTCAGATTGCAGATGTGGAACACATTGTGAATTCCACTGAGCTCTTCAGGTAAGTTTAACTTATAGGCAACTGACCCGACATGTTCGATAACCTCGAAAGGTCCTATGTATCTCGGGCTTAGCTTGCCTTTCTTATCAAATCGCATCACCCCCTTCCAGGGTGATACTTTAAGTAACACTTTGTCACCTACTTCGAAGTGAAAAGCTTTACGCTTTGGATCTGCGTAACTCTTCTGCCTATCTCGGGTAGCCTTGAGACGGTCACGAATCTGGACAATCTTGTCCGTCGTTTCGAACACTATCTCCGGTCCTGATAATTGGACGTCTCCAACTTCCGCCCAACAAACGGGCGTTCTACACTTTCTACCATATAAGGCCTAGAAAGGCGCAGCCTTTATGCTGGTGTGGTAGCTATTGTTGTAGGAGAACTCAATTAGTGGTAGGTGGTTATCCCAACTACCACCCAAATCGATCACACATGCACGTAGCATGTCTTCCAAAGTTTGAATAGTACGCTCACTCTGACCGTCTGTCTGAGGATGGTAAGCCGTACTAAAATTCAAACGCGTGCCCAAAGATTGTTGGAAGCTTTTCCAAAAATGTGACGTGTACCTAGTATCTCTGTCAGAGATTATAGACACAAGTATGCCATGTAAAGCTACAATCTTATCCACGTATAGTTGGGCTAACATGTCGGAGCTATAAGTCTCCTTGATGGGTAGGAAATGTGTTGACTTAGTCAGTCTATCAACTATAACCCATATTGTATCATTTCCTTTCCTTGTCTTAGGTAACTTGGTGATAAAATCCATGGTTACCATTTCCCACTTCCACGTAGGAAGTTCAGGCTGTTGTAGCAAGCCTGACGGCTTTTGATGTTCTGCTTTGACTTGCGCACAAGTCAAGCACTTAGCTACATAGGCAGCTACAGACTTTTTCGAGCCTATCCACCAATAGTTTGCCCTTAGATCCTGGTACATCTTATCAGCTCCAGGATGAACGGAATATTTAGAACTATGGGCTTCCTGAAGGATAACATCTCGAAGTCCTCCATAAATTGGAACCAATATTCGTCCATTTAATCTCAGAATCCCGTCCTTGCAAAGAGATAACTGCTCCTCAGTTACTCCTAGCTTTTCATTAGGATAGTTAGCTTCCAACACAGCTTCCTTCTGTGCAGCTAACAACCTTTCAGTCAAACTGTTCTTTATTTCAATGCTCTTGGCATTGATTCGGATGGGTTTCACCCTTTCCTTTCGGCTCAAGGCATCGGCAACTACATTCGCCTTGCCGGGATGGTATCTGATTTCACAATCATAATCATTTAAAGTCTCCATCCAACGGCGTTGCCTCATGTTTAAATCCTTTTGATTAAACAAGTGCTGGAGGCTCTTGTGATCAGAATAGATCACACACTTGATTCCATATAAATAATGCCTCCACAGTTTTAGTGCGAATACTACGGCACCCAACTCCAAGTCATGGGTGGTGTAATTCTTTTCATGCACCTTTAACTGTCGTGATGGATAAGCGATAACTTTGCCTTTCTGCATAAGTACACACCCCATGCCAGTGTGCGATGCATCGCAGTAAACCACAAAATCTTCTATTCCATCTGGCAATGTCAGTACTGGGGCGTTGCTCAACTTCTGTTTTAGGATATCAAAGGACTCTTGCTGCTTAGGGCCCTAAATGAACTTTACTTTCTTCTTAGTCAAGGAAGTTAGGGGTGCAGCAATCCTTGAAAAATTTTCAATGAAACGCCTGTAATATCCTGCCAATCCCATGAAGCTACGAATCTCTGTAGGCGTCTTTGGTTCCTTCCAGTTCATAACTGCTTCTACCTTAGCGGGATCCACTTGGATACCACGCTCACTAACCACATGTCCAAGGAATTGGACTTCACGAAGCCAAAACTCACACTTGGAAAATTTGGCATAGAGTTTCTCATGATGTAGTAGTTTGAGAATACAGCGAAGGTGTTTCTCATGGTCAGCTTGGTTCTTCGAGTAAATGAGAATGTCGTTGATGAACACGATGACAAATTTATCTAAGTACGGCTTGCAAACGCGATTCATGAGATCCATGAACGCGGCAGGTGCATTAGTGAGCCCAAAAGGCATCACTAGGAACTCGTAATGACCATAACGAGTCCTAAATGCTGTTTTGTGCACGTCTTCATCTCTAACCTTCAGTTGATGGTAGCCTGACCTCAAGTCACTCTTCGAGAAATAACTTTCTCCTTGCAATTGATCGAACAAATCGTCGATCCTTGGCAAAGGATACCTATTCTTGATCGTGACCTTATTAAGCTCACGGTAATCGATGCACAGACGCATCGATCCATCCTTCTTTTTGACAAACAAGACAGGTGCTCCCCAAGGAGACGAACTAGGTTTGATGAAACCTTTGGCCAGCAATTCATCCAGTTGCGTCCTTAATTCCTTCATTTCTGTTGGCGCCAACCTATAAGGTGCTCTAGCAACTGGTGCTGCTCCAGGGATGATATCAATCCTGAATTCAACTTGTCTATCTGGTGGCAAACCAGGTAGATCTTCAGGAAACACTTCAGGGTATTCAGAAATGACAGGGATGTCTTCAATCTTTGGTTTAGGCTCATCTATAATCACTTGTACCATGTAGATGACACAACCCTTCTTTAAACACTTGGAAGCCTTGAGCATAGTCACTTGCTCAGGCAGTCCATACTGGGTATCTCCCCGAATGGTAAGTGGTTCACCAGACGGAGTCTTTATCACCACTTGCTTTCTGTTGCAGACGATTTGGGCCTGGTTATGAGATAACCAGTCCATACCCAAAACTATGTCAAAACCGGCCAATTTAAAGGGAAGTAGAGACAGAGGAAAAGAGTGGTTCTTAATGGATGTAACACATCCATTTAACACAGTAGCGACGGTTTCAATGGTGCCATCTGCTAATTCCACCTCATAATTCACACTTAAGGTTTTGACAGGTAATTTCAGCAATTCACAAAACTTATGATCTACAAACGACTTATCAGCGCCTGAATCAAATAGTACTCTTTCATAGACATCATTTACAAGGAAAGTACCTGTAATCACATTGTCGTCTAGAACCGCTTCCTTTGCGTCCATTCTGAAGACTCTAGCATTTGTCTTCTTGGTCTCTTCAGGCTTCTTGGCGTATTTAGGGCAGTTGGTTTTAATGTGCCCTTTCTCATTGCAACGGTAGCACGTTGCGTCTTTCAGCTGTTTGCAATCCAAGGTCTTGTGATCCTTGGACTTGCATATCCCGCAAGAAAAAGTTCTTTGCGAGTTCGATTCGAGTCTGCACTTTCCAAAGTGCTGTTTCTTGCAAATCTTGCACTTGGGCTTCTTACCAGAGTGATGCCCATCTTTCCTTGACTCAGATCCTTTCTTGTTGTCACCGTTCCCACGGTAGTTCTTGTTCGACCTCCGTGAACCATCATCTTCACGTTTTCTCTTCTCAGCATCCTTATTCCTCAGCGATCTTTGCCTGACCACATCCAAGGTGAGGGACAAAGACATGTCAGCTACAGATCTAAAAGTAGCTGGCCGAGAAGCCTTTACGCTTGCCTTTATCTCGGGGGCTAAACCACCGATAAAACGAGCTATTCTTTTTGGTTCCGGGGTCACCAGATACGGAACCAACCGGGACATTGTGTTGAAGCTCGTGAGGTAAGCTTGACAGTCAAGGTTTGTCATAACCAATGATAGAAAATCAGATTCTATCTTCTCCACCTCATGCTGGGGGCAGTAATTTTCCCTGATGAGGGCAACAAATCGATCCCATGACATGTTGTACAATGGGATTTTCCCGGTGGCTTGAATCAGAGATCTCCACCAGGCTAAAGCCTCGCCTTTAAAAGATTGCGACACAAACTTGACTATATCCCTCTCAGCGCACCCGCTGATATCCACTACCGTGTCCATCTCGTCTAACCACGTCATGCAATCAATAGCTCCTTTTTCCCCAGTAAAATCTCTGGGCTTGCACGAAACGAAGTATTTATAGGAGCAACCCTTACTACGGGGTTCTTGATTTAGTACTATCTGTTGAGATGGAGCACTGTGGTGGTTTGAGGAGAGTCTATCATCATTTTTCTTCAGTTCTTCCTTCTTGGAAGGCGGCTTCGAATGCGGCGTAGAGAGGGTCCTACTTCGAGTCCCACTATACTCTTCGTACTGCCGTTCTAAGAAACAGGTATGAAATGGAAAGGAAATCTGAACTTGTATTAATTAAGTGTATTTATAAATGAAGAGGATCCCTCTATTTATAGGGGAAGGAGGGACCAACAAGTAAATATTAATTACATGTAGGGACACCTATAATTACATGCAAGGACATCTATAATTGCATGTAGAGACCTCTAGTTAACAACTAGGTCCTTCAACTATTTACAACTAACACTCCTCCTCAAGTTGGAGCATAGATGTTAATCATGCCCAACTTGTTACATATGAAGTCTATTTGTGGCTTCCGGAGTGGTTTCGTGAAGATATCCGCTAGTTGGAATTCCGTCCTAACATGGATTGGCTGAATCGATGGAGGATCCTTTTGAGTACCGACTATCCGATCTCTGATTAGGTGACAATCAACCTCAATGTGTTTAGTTCTCTCATGGAATACTTGATTTTTGGCTATATGTATAGCTGATTGATTATCACAGTACAATCGCATCAAGTCTTCAGAGATAACCCCAAGTTCTCTAAGAAGACGACGAACCCATATCATCTCCGATGTAACATATGCCATAGCTCTGTACTCTGATTCAACACTTGATCTGGATATGGTGTGTTGTTTCTTACTCTTCCAGGACACAAGGTTTCCGCCAACGAAAACACAATACCCAGTGGTGGATTGACGGGAAATAGGACAGCCTGCCCAATCTGCATCTGAAAATCCAAATATACGTCCATCTCCATCTTCTGTGAAAGCACCCTCACGACAATGACCCTGATCAGAATATAAGATCCCTAGGCCTGGTGTGCTCTTGAGATATCTTAAGACACGGAGAGCAGCATCCCAGTGTCCTGTGTATGGAGTGGCCATGAATTGAATTAGGACACTGACGACAAAGGAAATATCTGGCCGGGTGACAGTTAAGTAGTTAAGTTTTCCCACCAGTCGTCTGTATCGCTCAGGATCTTTCATTGGACTTCCATCCTCCGGAAGGAGCTTTCTTGTAGGAAGCATAGGACTGTCAACCGGTTTGCAACCCAGTAAGCCACACTCAGTTAGCATATCAAGGACATACTTTCGTTGACAGAGAAGTATTCCTTGTGGGGAACGAGATACTTCTATGCCAAGGAAGTACTGAAGTCGACCTAAGTCGCTAATCTGAAACTGAGACTGAAGGAACTGTTTGAGCTTGGTAATCCCATCTTCATCATCCCCTATAATTATGATATCATCCACATAAACAACTAGAATAATCCTTCGGCCCTGATGATGACTAAAGAATACAGAGTGATCATATGCACTACGAACCATCCCAAACTCTCCCATAACACTAGAGAAGCGACCAAACCATGCCCTTGGAGACTGTTTGAGACCATATAGGGAACGACGTAGTCTGCATACTTTTGAGGCCTCCTCCTCAACAATGAACCCATGTGGCTGCTCCATATAAACCTCCTCCTCAAGAACACCATTGAGAAAGGCGTTCTTGATATCAAGCTGGTGGAGCGGCCAATGATGAATGGCAGCAAGAGCAATACAAATACGCACAGAGGGCATCTTGGCAACCGGGGAGAAAGTCTCGTCATAATCAATACCATAAGCTTGAGAATAACCTTTAGCTACCAGACGAGCTTTCAGACGAAGTAGCGAACCATCAGGGTTAAGTTTTACTGTGAAAACCCAACGACAACCAACAACACGCTTACCAGGAGGAAGTGGTTCAAGATCCCAAGTCTGATTGGCCCGTAAGGCCCCAATCTCGTCTTCCATGGCTTGAAGTCATCCTGGATGAGCCAGAGTTGTCATCACATTCTTGGGAATCGGGTATGTCACACCCCGATATTTCCACGTATTACCGGTGGGCCCGGTAGGGGAGTATCGTGACGTAGTTGATATCATTATAGTCAAACAACACAATATTTAAATGCACAGCGGAAGCAAAAGATAGATTCATTTCAACCAAATAAAAGTGTAATATCAAGTATCACAAAATAGTTGAAAATAATCCACAGGTGGATCAAATAAAAAGAAACTTTGTTCAACAGACTGAAATGCATCCAAGCTTGCGAGACTCTTATTGATGCTAAGGAGAAAGCCAGCCTATTTCGAGTAGTACCCGCACTTAATCTTTTTGGGAAAATACGTCAGTTTACACTGGTAAATACAATCAACTGACTCATTTTTAAAAGTTTAATAAAATTGATTTGAATGCACGGGGCACAAACATTTTATAACTTGGGATAATTATTTGAATATAATCTTGTAAAAGAATTACATGTTTCTTATGCGTTCAGTAGCCCGGGTTGACACCGGGTTAGAGCTTAATAGACACACCACATGATATAGTCCCGTGGCGGTTTATTCCCGAAACCGGCGGTTATACCTTATTGTTTATTTATGCACCGTCGGGTGTACGCCTTCACCCTGTGCTTAGGTCGTGGCCATTTCGTAAAATGATGCCAAGGATATCCGGGACATGGTCATTAACCCCCCAAAGGCTTTAAGCAAACAAAATAATTTAAACGGGTCATTTCAATGAATTAACCTTCATACGATTAAAGATTCAATGCCCGACCAAGTGGTATTTTATATACCGTATCCCAAGCCCGTATAAGGGAAAATAAGTTAAAAGTATTTACCTGAGCAAGTATAATTCACAAATAGCAAGTGCAAATAGCTTTTACCGAGTCTCCTAATCTGGAACAAAGGTTTTTAATAACCTATTAGATTCCTAACGGGTCTTTAATTAATCCTAAACTTAGACCGGTTAGTTTTAAAAGAAGATACGGTTCAAACACACGATTAAGCGAAGACCGGAATAGAATGTGATTTAGACCCGAAAAGTTTGAAGACTTGTATGATATGGGTAAACTAAACACATTTTGGATTTTGAGATAAAAATGACAAGGTTTGACCCGTTTCGGCTAATTTATGCAAACCAGTTACATAAACCGAACCGAACGCGAATAACGCATAATGGGTAACCGAATGGGTCACGAACAGGTTTCCCAAGTTAATATGCATTAAATATGTTGTGATATCAGTATGATACCTTCCATTATGCCCAAAACGAGTTTAATCTCAATTTAAGCCTCGTAGGGGTATTTTGGTCATTTTAAGGATTATAAAAGAGATTAATTTAAATTCTGAGACACGGGTATGAAATAATCAGTAAAACAACTTAATTTAATTGGTTATATCAGTTGGTGATAAGTCTTATGTGACAAAATGGTTTTAAACCTATACTATGTGTTTAATACGCGTAAAAAGCCGTTTTAAGCGATTTCCGGGTTTAACAAGAAATCTGAGTTTTCTGATCAGGTTATAAAGTTCAAAATACTTCATTTATCATATGAAATCAGTGGCCAAATATTTGGTATCAATTGGCTATGTAAAACTCATTTTATAAGCAAAAGAGTATAATCGGTAATAACCGAATCAAGGTAATAACCTTAGGTTATGATCAGGTTAAAAATAATTAAAAATCTTAAAAAAATCCCAAAATATTATATTACATCAGTGGGTAAAAGGTTTGGTGTCAAAAATTGGGTTTAGATAGGCTTTATGCTAATTACGCCGTTTAATTCATAAAAAGCGTTCTAATTACGCTATTAAGCATAACTCCTAATCTAGACCTCCAACTGATGTGAAAATTTAGGGACATGTTTATAAATTAGTAATAATGATGTCCTCTCACATTTCCAAAATTCTCGTTTTAAGGTCAAAAGGGCATTATGGTCAACATTGAGCAATTAACGGAAACATACAATTGAATCGGACAATCAACGAACCAATCACAGAGGGTTATACTAACATATAACCCGGTCCTAATGGAACTTTAAGGCATGTCTAAACCATGTCAAAATGGGTCAGAACTGAAGTCAAGGCAAAAGTCAAAGTTTTGCGACTTTCGGTTCCGAACCGAGCCTAAACAGAAAATTGTCGGATCAAACAAGCTTAGACCAGTTCTTATACTACTTACCAACTTATATGAGTGATAAAATAGGTTACAAGTCTTCTACATTGCTAATTAGGTGTTAATTCGAAAATTATGTTTCTGTTGACTTTTTATTATAAACTTTGACCCGACAAATGATCTAGTTAGAGCGGGAATCAGAGGGTGCCATTTTAAGGGTTTAATACCCACATAATTACCAACTTATAACTACCTTTAGTTTGACTAAACACTGAACCATTAGTGATTAATCGATAAGTCAAACCTTAATTACGACGGTTTGACTTTTAAGCTATAAACTAAGCAAAACACGATTAAGGAAAGTTAAGGAAGCTTACCAAGGTCCAATGCACGACTAGTGATGCTTAGGGGGTGACCTTGAGCTCCAGAAATGATCAGAAGTTGAGTATGGAATGAATGATCAAAAGTTGCAAACAATGGTGCTTTATATAGTGGGTTTGATTGCTTGTGATCATGACAAACAAGCCTAAGAGGGGATCTCTGATTGATTACAAGTGTTCCTAGAGCCTAAAAACAAGCTAGAGCAGCACATGGTAATAAAATCTAGTGATTTAAGTCGGTTAGAATGGACATATGTAACACCTTGAAAATTCACGTCCTATAATGTGGTGACACGTGTCATAGGTTTGAACGTGTGAAAGAATGTTCTAGAAGGACTAAAGTTGACAAACATGGAAAGTATGTGAAAATAAGGGTTCAAAATGTCAACACTGAATAAATATATCTTTAAATAACCCTACATGATGTTTATACCTTCAAACGAATAAATCATGGATCATACGAAGCTAAATATGAAAGAAAGTGAGAGATTACAAACTACAGGGGTTAAATGTGTCAACATGTTTAAGTTATACCTCTGAGTGACCTTTTAGCAAACCCGAAGCTTTGTAACGATTAATTATGCTCACTAGAATCCACGATAAAAATTTCATAAAGTTTCGTTATCATATGAGAAAGTTATGATCAAATTCGTATGTGAGGGGTTAAAGCGTCAATGTTGAAAATTATGACTTTTCGGGTAACATAAAGTGACCAAGAACTTAGCAAAGTGGGTATAAGTCATGAACCCTTATAAGTCAAGATGAGGGGCTCAAAATGCAAGAAATAAGTTTGGTTGACCCTTCGAAAGGCCAAGAGACAAAGATGCAACAACTTGAAAATGTGAAATCTGAATACGAGGCTCAGGCGAGCCGCGTAAGCCCTAACAATACCTTACGCGGGCCGCGGCCGATCCCCAGTTACAGAAACTTTAGACAGCAGCCTGTTTTCATGCGATAACCGACCCAAAACAGATATTTTCACTACATGGGCGACCCCTAAACAGTCCTAGGCACTTAGGGACATCTGTGGATGATCCATGGCCATTGTTAGGCTTGTGTGTCAATGATCTAAGTGAGATTAAACACTATAAAAGGCCTCTTGTTGCAACCATTTTGATCACTCATTCCTTCTGCATTTCTGGAGCTTCCTGGAGCTTAAGAGCAGACCCTAAGCCTTCCTAATCGTGCATAGGACTTCTGTAAGTATGCTTAACCTTTCTTAGTTGAGTTTTTACTTAGTTTTAGCTTAAAAGTCAAACCGTCGTAATTACCGTTTGACTTAGCGATTAATCATTAATGGTCCAGTGATTAGTCGAATTGAAGGTAGTTATAAGTTGGTAATTATGTGGGCATTAAACCCTTAAAAGGGCACCCTCTGATTCCCACTCTATCTAGACCATTTGTCGGGTCAAAGTTAATTAGAAAAAGTCAACAGAATGCTAATATTCTAATTAACGCATAATTAACAATGCAGAAGGCGTGTAACCTATTTTATCACTCATATAACATGGTAATAAGTATAATAACTGGTCTAAGCTTGTTTGATCCGACAATTTTCTGTTTAGACCTGGTTCGGAACCAAAAGTCGCAAAACTTTGACTTTTGCTCTGACTTCAGTTCTGACCATTTGTCGGGTCAAAGTTGATTAGAAAAAGTATGATTTGGAAATTCCTTAGAGCTTCCTTAGGACCAGGTTACATGCTAGTATAACCCTCTGTGATTATGCACCTTGGTTCATTAGTTATCCAATTAATATGCATGATTCCGTTAATTGCCTATATGTTGACCATTATGCCCTTTTCACCATAAAACGTGATTTTTAAAAATGTAAAAGAGTAGAAACCTTAGTTACTGAATTATAAACTCGTACCCAAAATTTGACATCAGTTTGTGGTGTAGATTGATAGTTATGCTCATTAGCGTAATTAGAAAGCTTTTTAGCGATTAAACGACATAATTAGCATATAGCCTATTTAAACCCACTTCTTGATATCAAACTTTTTACCCACTGACGTAATATATTATTTTGAGATTTTTGAAGATTTTTAATTAATTTTAGGCTGAGCATAACTTAGAGTTATAAGCTTGAGTCGGTAATGGTCGGTTTTGCCCTTTTGGGCTATAAAATGAGTTTTACATACCTTTTTGTCCCCAAACCTTTTGCTACTGATTTTATATGATAAATAAATTATTTTAAGCCTTCTAGAATAATAAAAATACCAGCTTTCTATATAGAACCCGGAAACGGCTTCTAATCGCCTTTTTAAGCGTTTTTAACGCATAGTATGTACTAAAACTATTTTAAACATACAAGGGTTGATACCTACTGATATTTTAGGTAAATTATAATATTTTAACAGTAAGCAAAAGTTGTTTAACTCAGACTTCAGTTTTGAGCTTTTCGGCTTATGTGAAATTACCAAAATGCCCCTACGGTGCATAGTTTGGTTATAATTGATAAATTTCACATATATGCAATACCCTACTGTTATAACTTAGTAAATTAAGTATTTTTGCTGACTATATCAGACCTGTAACTCAGGATAATACTTAAACTCTTTTATAACCTCGTAATGACCAAAATACCCCTACGGGGCATAGTTTGTGTTTAAATTCGTTTCGGGCATAATAAAAGATATCTTACTGATGCCATCACATATTTAAGGCATATTAACTTAGGAAACCTGTATATGGCTCTCATGATTACCCGTTACGCCTCTTGCGCGTTCGGTTCGGTTTATGTAACTAGTTTGCATAAATTAGCCGAAACGGGTCAAACCTTATCGGTTTTATCTCAAAATTCAGAATGTGCTTAGATTACCCATATAAGGCAAGTCTTCAAACTTTTCAGGTCTAAATCACATTCTATTCCAGTCTTCGCTTAATCGTGTGTACGAACCGTATCTTTAAAACTAACCGGTCTAAGTTTAGGCTTAATTAAAGACCCGTTAGGATTCTAATAGGTTATTATAAACCTTCGTTCCAGAATAGGAGGACCAGTAAAAGCTACTTTCATTTGCTGTTTGTGAATTATACTTGCAAAGGTAAATACTTTAAACTTATTTTCCCTTATACGTGCTTGGGGTACGGTATATAAAATACTGCTTGGTCGGGCATTCAACCTTAACCGATTGGTGGTTAAGTATTATCGAGATGACCCGTTTAAATATGTTTTGTTTGCTTAACGCCTATGGGGGGTTAATGACCATGTCCCGGATATCCTTGGCATCATTTTACGAAATGGCCACGACCTAAGCGCGGGGTGTAGGCGTACACCCGTCAGTGCATAAATAAATAATGTGGTGTGTCTATCGATCTTTAACCCGGCACGAACCGGGCTACTGAACGCATAAGGAACAAGTAATCCTTTTACAAGTTTATATATTTAAATAATTATCCCAAGCTATAAAAAATGTTTGTGCCACGTGCATCCAAATCAATTTTTAATCATTTTTAAAATGAGTCGGTTAATTGTATTTACCAGTGTAAACTGACGTATTTTCCCAAAAAGATTAAGTGCAGGTACTACTCGTAATAGGCTGGATTTCTCTTTAGCATCAATAAGAGTCTCGCAAGCTTGGATGCATTTTAATTTGTTGAACAAAAGTTTCCTATTTATTTTTGATCCACTTGTGGATAAACTTTCGACTTTTGTGATACATGATATTACAATTTATTAAAGTCGAAGTATATCTATCTCTTGCTTCCGCTGTGCATTTAAATATTGTGTTGTTTGACTGTAATGTTACCAACTACGTCACGATACTCCCCACCGGGCCCACCGGTAATACGTGGAAAGTCGGGGTGTGACAAGTTGGTATCAGAGCCAACATTGAGGGAATTAAACACTAGCCTTTTGTGTATAATCTCAATGACACAATTGCACATTCAAAATTTTTCGAGTCTAGACAAGGAACGTAGGACGAATCCAAATTTGTTTTTATCTTAACTTTACCCTTTATATTTTGTTGTTATCTTATGTTATATTGAGAGGTCTAAATATGCCGCCAAAATTTTTCAGACGAAGAGGAAGAGGCAAGGGGCCAATCACTGCCCCCAATGATCACGAAGCCGGGCCTTCGCACATGCGAGCTCCTTCTACCACTGCGAGTGCCGATCCTCGAGAGAACAGGAGGACCAATGTGGAGCCCGCTAGACGGTCGGTTTCACACAGCTCAACACCTCCTTACCGCCATTCCTTCGGGCCACATTCGAAAAACGAGCCCGATAACCCTCAGCCTTCATATATACCTCTTCAGCGATCCCTTTCGCAAAATTCCTTTGGTAACCCCACACCTGTTTTTCGGGGCCGGTTTAACCCGGCAAATTATATTCAAGAACCAGTGGGTTTTAACCCATTGGGACCGGAGGATCACTTTTCAGGCGATAACGCCATGGATATGGATGAGGACACCGACCCTATGGAGCCTGCAACCGGAACACCCAACCATCCCATCGAGATCTCCGATGGATCTTCTTTTCACGGGTCACCCTACGGTGGTCCGGACAGTTACCAAGCACGATTTAACCAACATGAATGGTACTTCACACCTTCTCACCATTCATTACCTCACCCGCAGCAGCAGCAGGATCCCTCTGGGGATTCACGATTCGTGGCAGTCACGCCACCACCTCCACCGCCGCCAGTTCATCAAGCACCTCCAAAACCACCAAGGCGTAGGGGGACAGGCGCGCGGATATCCGTGCGTGGAGGGGATTTTCACTTCAGCACCCCTCATCACTCAAGTGGCAGTCATTATCCGCCACTACATGAAGACCCGCAAATGGGTGGGCCTTCAAACCCAGTTGCACCGCAGCCACCACCGATGGGTTTTGATAACCCGATTCCTGCATACACTGGTCCGATGGCGTACAACCCGTTTGAGCAGCCGGCTCACACCAACTATAATTACGCTGAAGCCGACCCATACTTGGTAGCGGCCAACTACAACGCCCTTCATCCTGAAGGACCGTATGGAGCTCCGTGGGGAGTAGGGTACCCAACTCATGGGTACCAAATACCTGCTAGACCTATAATTCGGCAACAATCGCAATCGCCACGGTTTTCCCCACCCGAACGGGAAGAAATTCTTCAAAGGTTGGACCAAGTCGAGCGAGATTTTCACAGAGATCGCAGGGAGCGACAAAGTTTCTTCCAGGGATTGACAAGTTTAATAAAAGGGAAGAGCAAGAAGGACCATTGAATCCTTCAATTATTGATTGTATTTTCCTTGTTTCAATTGAGCCCCTGCGTGGGCCTGTCTTGGTGTTTTAACCCCTGCGTGGGTATGTTTGTTTGTTAAGCCCCTGCGTGGGCAAGTCTTTGTTTAAACCCCTACGAGGGTATGTTGTTTGTTTGAGCCCCTGCGCGGGCATGTTATCTTATTAGAAGACCCGTTTAGGGCAAGCTTGTACTCGTTCAGAACTTTGTGTGAAATGGTTGAATTGAAATTTTCATTTTATTTTTATGCATAAACATAGAATGTAAAATAAATAAATAAACATTTTGATCAATCATTATATTAAAATGATAAAATATAAAAGACCAAGACCTAGCCTGATGTCATTTAAAGACAGGGCCAAGACGGTAGTTCTCCAATTAGATTCAGATTCATATTAACCATTTCTATATAGGATTGTTCTGCGTTGAATATTAATAAGAATCTTAAAAAGGTAAAACCTAGCTAGTAGGTCTTTTTAAAGACTTAGCCAATATGGTAAAACCTGTTTAAAAAGATTCAAATCCCTGTTAATATCTGAAAACATGTTAACGCTCCTGGCAGAAGTGATTCGTTAAAAATCACACACGTCATTCTTAATAGGATTCTTCAAAAGGTTCCTAACTTAAACTAATGATATATAAATCATGGGTTTAAATCATCAATTAAGATGATCATATATTAACCATCCATTGGTAATATAGTGCCTACGGGCCCTGCTCATTTTCATATGAGACAAAAGACAGTAGTAGTCTGCGACCCTGTCTGAAAAAGGTAAAGAACTATGTTCAAACCTTCATGCCTTGATTCTCTGAAATCATGGCTTATTATTTAAAATGTCCTTGTGACTAGGCCTTTTGTGCTACTAATAAAACTGTTATTGTTTTATAATTAGGATAAGTTATATTAAAATCCTAAATAAATGTGAGTAACAAATTAATCAAATATGGTCTATGTTTACCATGGTTAATGAATTGCCCTAAAAGACAATTCCTTAATAAACTCCCAAATAAACTATTGTCAATATCTTATGTAACAGTTCAAGATAAATGGCTGACTCGGACGAGATTAACAGTCATCCTCTGGAGAATAATGAGAATGCTAGGATTAATATAACCAGGGAAGAACTCCGTACACTGATTGATACAGCTGTATCTAAAGCTATGGAGCGGCAGTATGATGAATATAGAGAGACTCGAAGTAGGACCCTATCTACACCGCATTCAAAGCCCAAGACTCATTCTGAGGCTCACAACAAGCCTCCCTCTAAGAAGGAAGAACCAAAGAAAGATGATGATCGACACTCCTCAAACCACAACAGTGCTCCATCTCAAAAGATTTTACTAAATCAAGAACCTCGTGACAAGGGTTGCTCCTACAAATACTTTGTTTCATGCAAACCCAGGGATTTCACTGGGGGAAAAGGAGCCATAGACTGCATGACGTGGTTAGATGAGATGGACACAGTAGTGGACATCAGCGGGTGCGCTGAGAGGGATATAGTCAAATTTGTGTCTCAATCGTTCAAAGGTGAGGCCTTAGCCTGGTGGAGATCGTTAATCCAAGCTACTGGGAAGATTCCACTGTACAATATGACGTGGGAACAATTTGTTACCCTCATCAGGGAGAACTACTGTCCTCAGCACGAGGTCGGATTTTCTTTCATTGGTAATGACAAATCTAGATTGCCAAGCTTTCCTCACAAGCTTTAATACAATGTCGAGGTTGGTTCCGTATCTGGTAACCCCTGAACCCAAAAGAATAGCTCGTTTCATTGGGGGTTTAGCCCCAGAGATAAAGGCAAGCGTGAAGGCCTCTCGACCAACTACTTTCAGATCTGTGGCTGATATTATCTTTGTCCCTCACACTGGACGCGGTTAGACAAAGATCGCTGAGGAACAAGGATGCCAAGAAAAGGAAACGTGAAGATGACAATTCACGAAGGTCAAACAAGAAGCACCGAAGAAACAGTGACCACAAGAAGGGGTCTGAATCTAAGAAGGATGGGCATCAATCTGGAGATAAGCCCAAGTGTAAGATCTGCAAGAAACAGCACTTCGGCAAGTGCAGATATGAATCGAATTCGCAGACTCAGTCAAGAACTTTTGCTTGTGGTATATGCAAGTCCAAGGAGCACAAGACCTTGGATTGCAAAAAGTTGAAGGACGCAACGTGCTACAGTTGCAACGAAAAAGGGCATATCAAGTCCAACTGCCCAAAACTCGCAAAGAAAGCAGATGAAGGAAAGAAGACCAATGCTAGGGTCTTTAGGATGGATGCAAAGGAAGCAGTGCAAGATGACAATGTGATAACAGGTACATTCCTCATAAATGATGTTTATGCGAGAGTGCTTTTTGATTCAGGAGCTGATAAATCATTTGTAGATAATAAGTTTTGTAAATTGCTGAACTTACCTGTTAAAACCCTAAGTGTGAAGTATGAGGTGGAATTAGCAGATGGCACCTTAGAAACCGCCTCAACCATACTAGATGGATGTTTCATATCCATTAAGAACTACTCTTTTCCTTTGTCCCTACTTCCTTTGAAGTTAGCCGGTTTCGACATAGTTTTGGGTATGGACTGGTTATCTCGTAACCAGGCCCAGATTGTCTGCAATAAGAAGCAAGTGGTGATCAAGTCTCCGTCTGGTGAATCACTTACCATTCAGGGAGATACCCGGTATGGACTGCCTGAGCAAGTAACTATGCTCAAGGCCTCTAAGTGTTTGAAGAAGGGTTGTGTCATCTACATGGCACAAGTGACTATTGATGAGCCGAAACCTAAGATGGAAGACATCCCCGTCATTTCTGAATACCCTGAAGTTTTTCCTGAAAAACTACCTGGTTTACCACCAGATAGGCAAGTGGAATTCAGAATTGACATCATCCCTGGAGCAGCACCTGTTGCTAGAGCGCCTTATAGATTGGCACCAACAGAGATGAAGGAATTGAGAACGCAACTAGATGAATTGCTAGCCAAAGGTTTCATTAGACCTAGTTCATCTCCATGGGGAGCGCCAGTCTTGTTTGTCAAAAAGAAGGATGGATCGATGCGTCTGTGCATCGATTACCGTGAGCTTAATAAGGTCACTATAAAGAATAGGTATCCTTTGCCCAGGATCGACGATCTGTTCGATCAATTGCAAGGGGCAAGTTACTTCTCTAAGATTGACTTAAGGTCAGGCTATCACCAACTGAAGGTTAGAGATGAAGATGTACACAAGACTGCATTCAGGACTCGTTATGGTCATTACGAGTTCCTAGTGATGCCTTTTGGGCTCACTAATGCACCTGCCGCGTTCATGGATCTTATGAATCACGTCTGCAAGCCTTACTTAGACAAATTCGTCATCGTCTTCATCGACGACATTCTCATCTACTCGAAGAACCAAGCTGACCATGAGAAACACCTTCGCTGTATTCTTAAACTTCTACATCGTGAGAAACTCTACGCCAAATTTTCAAAGTGTGAATTTTGGCTTCGAGAAGTCCAATTCCTTGGACATGTGGTTAGTGAGAGTTGTATCCAAGTGGATCCCGCTAAGGTGGACGCAGTTATGAACTGGCAAGAGCCAAAGACGCCCACAGAAATTCGCAGTTTCTTGGGATTGGCAGGATACTACAGACGCTTTATCGAAAAATTTTCAAGGATTGCTGCGCCCCTAACTTCTTTGACTAGGAAGAAGATTAAGTTCGACTGGGGACCCAAGCAACAAGAATCCGTTGATATCCTTAAGCAGAAGCTGAGCAACGCGCCTGTACTAACATTGCCTGAAGGTACCGAAGAATTCGTAGTTTACTGCGATGCATCACACACTGGCATGGGGTGTGTGCTTATGCAGAAAGGCAAGGTTATTGCCTATGCTTCACGTCAGTTAAAGGTGCATGAAAAGAATTACACCACCCAGGACATGGAGTTGGGTGCCGTTGTATTTGCACTGAAGCTATGGAGGCACTATTTATATGGTATCAAGTGTGTGATCTATTCTGATCACAAGAGCCTCCAGCACCTGTTTAACCAAAAGGATTTGAACATGAGGCAACGACGTTGGATGGAGACTTTGAATGATTATGATTGTGAAATAAGATACCATCCTGGCAAGGCGAATGTAGTCGCCGATGCCTTGAGTCGAAAGGAAAGGGTGAAGCCCATAAGGATCAATGCCAAGAACATTGAGATAAAGAACAGTTTGAATGAAAGGTTGTTAGTTGCACAGAAGGAAGCTGTGTTGGAGGCTAACTATCCTAATGAAAAGCTAGGAGTAACTGAAGAACAGTTATCTCAGGGCAAAGACGGAATTTTGAGATTAAATGGACGAATATGGGTTCCAATTTATGGGGGACTTCGAGATGTTATCCTCCAGGAAGCCCATAGTTCTAAGTATTCCGTTCATCCTGGAGCTGATAAGATGTACCAGGATTTGAAAGCAAACTTTTGGTGGATAGGCTTGAAGAAGTCTATAGCTACCTATGTAGCTAAATGTTTGACGTGCGCGCAAGTCAAAGCTGAACATCAGAAGCCGTCAGGTTTGCTACAACAGCCTGAACTTCCCACGTGGAAGTGGGAAATGGTGACGATGGATTTCATCACCAAGTTGCCCAAGACAAGGAAAGGAAATGATACGATATGGGTGATAGTTGATAGACTGACTAAGTCAGCACATTTCCTACCCAACAAGGAGACCTATAGCTCCGACATGTTAGCCCAATTGTACGTAGATAAGATTGTAGCTCTACATGGCGTACCTGTGGCTATTATCTCTGACAGAGATACTAGATACACATCACATTTTTGGAAAAGTTTCCAACAATCTCTGGGCACGCGCTTAAATTTCAGTACGGCTTACCATCCTCAGACAGACGGACAGAGTGAGCGTACAATCCAAACATTGGAGGACATGCTTTGTGCATGTGTGATCGATCTTGGTGGTAGTTGGGATAACCACCTGCCATTAATCGAGTTCTCATATAACAATAGCTACCATACCAGCATTAAGGCTGCGCCTTTCGAGGCCTTGTACGGTAGAAAGTGCAGAACGCCCGTTTGTTGGGCGGAAGTTGGAGATGTCCAACTGTCAGGACCAGAAATAGTCTTTGAAACGACGGACAATATTGTCCAGATTCGTGATCGCCTGAAAGCTGCCAGAGATAGGCAGAAAAGCTACGCAGATTTAAAGCGTAAATCTTTTAACTTCGAGGTAGGTGACAAAGTGTTGCTCAAAGTATCACCCTGGAAAGGAGTGATGCGATTTGGTAAGAAAGGAAAGTTAAGCCCGAGATACATAGGACCTTTCGAGGTCATCGAACGTGTCGGATCAGTTGCCTATAAGTTAAACTTACCGGAAGAGCTCAGTGGTATTCACAATGTATTCCACATCTGCAATCTGAAGAAGTGTTTCGCTGATGAATCACTGGTCATACCACATACAGATGTGCACATAGAAGAGAGCTTGAAGTTTGTTGAAAAACCTGTGTCGATCGAGGATCGACAGGTTAAGAAGCTTCGAAGGAAGCATGCGCCTATAGTAAAGGTTAAATGGGATGCCCGTAGAGGTCCCGAGTACACGTGGGAGGTAGAGTCCACGATGAAAGAAAAGTACCCTTATTTGTTTCAGTAAATCTCGAGGTCGAGATTTCTTTTAAGGGGGTGAGGATGTAACACCTCGAAAATTCACGTCCTGTAATGTGTTGACACGTGTCATAGGTTTGAACGTGTGAAAGAATGTTCTAGAAGGACTAAAGTTGACAAACATGGAACGTATGTGAAAATAAGGGTTCAAAAAGTCAACAGTGAATAAATATATCTTTAAATAACCCTACATGATGTTTATACCTTCAAACGAATAAATCAAGGATCATACGAAGCTAAATATGAAAGAAAGTGAGAGATTACAAACTACAGGGGTTAAATGTGTCAACATGTTTAAGTTATACCTCTGAGTGACCATTTAGCAAACCCGAAGCTTTTTAACGATTAATTATGCTCACTAGAATGCACGATAAAAATTTCATAAAGTTTCGTTATCGTATGAGAAAGTTATGATCAAATTTGTATGTGAGGGGTTAAAGCGTCAACGTTGAAAATTATGACTTTTCGGGTAACATAAAGTGACCAAGAACTTAGTAAAGTGGGTATAAGTCATGAACCCCTTATAAGTCAAGATGAGGGGCTCAAAATGCAAGAAATAAGTTTGGTTGACCATTCGAAAGGCCAAGAGACAAAGATGCAACAACTTGAAAATGTGAAATCTGAATACGAGGCTCAGGCGGGCCACGTAAGCCCTAACAATACCTTACGCGGGCCGCGTCCGATCCCCAGTTACAGAAACTTTAGACAGCAGCCTGTTTTCATGCGATAACCGACCCAAAACAGATATTTTCACTACATGGGTGACCCCTAAACAGTCCTAGGCACTTAGGGACATCTGTGGATGATCCATGGCCATTGCTAGGCTTGTGTGTCAATGATCTAAGTGAGATTAAACACTATAAAAGGCCTCTTGTTGCAACCATTTTGATCACTCATTCCTTCTGCATTTCTGAAGCTTCCTGGAGCTTAAGAGCAGACCCTATGCCTTCCTAATCGTGCATAGGACTTCTGTAAGTATGCTTAACCTTTCTTAGTTGAGTTTTTACTTAGTTTTAGCTTAAAAGTCAAACCGTCGTAATTACCGTTTGACTTAGCGATTAATCATTAATGGTCAAGTGATTAGTCGAATTGAAGGTAGTTATAAGTTGGTAATTATGTGGGCATTAAACCCTTAAAAGGGCACCCTCTGATTCCCACTCTATCTAGACCATTTGTCGGGTCAAAGTTGATTAGAAAAAGTCAACAGAATGCTAATATTCTAATTAACGCATAATTAACAATGCAGAAGGCGTGTAACCTATTTTATCACTCATATAACTTGGTAATAAGTATAATAACTGGTCTAAGCTTGTTTGATCCTACAATTTTCTGTTTAGACCCGGTTCGGAACCGAAAGTCGCAAAACTTTGACTTTTGCTTTGACTTCAGTTCTGACCATTTGTCGGGTCAAAGTTGATTAGAAAAAGTATGATTTGGAAATGCCTTAGAGCTTCCTTAGGACCAGGTTACATGCTAGTATAACCCTCTGTGATTATGCACCTTGGTTCATTAGTTATCCAATTAATATGCATGATTCCGTTAATTGCCTATATGTTGACCATTATTCCCTTTTCACCATAAAACGTGATTTTTAAAAATGTAAAAGTGTAGAAACCTTAGTTACTGAATTATAAACTCGTACCCAAAATTTGACATCAGTTTGTGATGTAGATTGAGAGTTATGCTCATTAGCGTAATTAGAAAGCTTTTTAGCGATTAAACGACATAATTAGCATATAGCCAATTTAAACCCACTTCTTGATATTAAACTTTTTACCCACTGACGTAATATATTATTTTGGGATTTTTGAAGAATTTTAATTAATTTTAGGTTGAGCATAACTTAGAGTTATAAGCTTGAGTCGGTAATGGTCGGTTTTGCCCTTTTGGGCTATAAAATGAGTTTTACATATCTTTTTGACCCCAAACCTTTTGCTACTGATTTTATATGATAAATAAATTATTTTAAGCCTTCTAGAATAATAAAAATACCAGCTTTCTATATAGAACCCGGAAACGGCTTCTAATCGCCTTTTTAAGCGTTTTTAACGCATAGTATGTACTAAAACTATTTTAAACATACAAGGGTTGATACCTACTGATATTTTAGGTAAATTATAATATTTTAACAGTAAGCAAAAGTTGTTTAACTCATAATTCAGTTTTGAGCTTTTCGGCTTATGTGAAATTACCAAAATGCCCCTACGGTGCATAGTTTGGTTATAATTGATAAATTTCACATATATGCAATACCCTACTGTTATAACTTAGTAAATTAAGTATTTTTTCTGACTATATCAGACCTGTAACTCAGGATAATACTTAAACTCTTTTATAACCTCGTAATGACCAAAATACCCCTACGGGGCATAGTTTGTGTTTAAATTCGTTTCGGGCATAATAAAAGATATCTTACTGATGTCACCACATATTTAAGGCATATTAACTTAGGAAACCTGTATAAGGCTCTCATGATTACCCGTTACGCCTCTTGCGCGTTCGGTTCGGTTTGTGTAACTAGTTTGCATAAATTAGCCGAAACGGGTCAAACCTTATCGGTTTTATCTCAAAATTCAGAATGTGATTAGATTACCCATATAAGGCAAGTCTTCAAACTTGTCAGGTCTAAACCACATTCTATTCCAGTCTTCTCTTAATCGTGCGTACGAACTGTATCTTTAAAACTAACCGGTCTAAGTTTAGGCTTAATTAAAGACCCGTTAGGATTCTAATAGGTTATTATAAACCTTCGTTCCAGAATAGGAGGACCAGTAAAAGCTACTTGCATTTGCTGTTTGTGAATTATACTTGCAAAGGTAAATACTTTTAACTTATTTTCCCTTATACGTGCTTGGGGTACGGTATATAAAATACCGCTTGGTCGGGCATTCGACCTTAACCGATTGGTGGTTAAGTGTCACACCCCGACCGCGTAAAACAACAAATCGCGGCGGAAACATCGGGGCGTGTTGCAACAGAATTAATGTTTCATAACCATGGATACAAAAAAGTGTTTCGTTTTATTAAACATTGAATATTTACATCGTCTGGAAATCTAAATACACAATTTTAAACATAGTCTATCATTGTTATTGAGTCACTAAGGCCTCGTCCAATCCTATGTGAGCATGCATCTTATCAATCGATATCATTCAACAATACCTGAAACATATGTGAAAACGAGGTCAGCAAAGAAATGCTGGCGAGTACATAGGTTTTGTGAAAATAAGATTCATGACTTCTGTTTAAGAAAATGTTTAGTCATGAACCTTGTAATTTGCTTTGTCTTTGTAAATCATTTGAAAAATAATAAGTTCGGATGATATGTATAATAAGAGAATAATGCATGATTAAATGAATAACCATGTAAAATGAGTTTGTATAATATAAGTTGTTTGTAAATAAATGTCTTGTGAAAAGTATGTTACTTGTATAAAATGTTCTATGTCTCGAACTGAAATGATTCAAATAACGCTACAATATGTAATACCATACAAACACTTATATATAGGAAGTACCAGCGGCGTATCCACCATGTTTGTATCATATTACACACGCATCGTTACTTAATCACTTAATCAAACCAAACCACCAAAGTAATGTTCATGCCCAAATGTAAATCATGTAATATGTATAACCAAAATGATATGTATGGCTAGTGAAATGCATCAACTAAACCATAGGTGAAACGCACAAAACAAAGTATTGAAGTAAAACTTGGTTTAAATCAATACTATGTTTCGTGGAAATGCATGATCAAATGTAAATCATGTCCAAATGTTTACCCAATCGTTAACCCATTTTGTAAAATTGTTCTATTCGTTCTTGTTATTGTAATCATTCAAAGCGTTCTTGTTTTAATTGTGAAACTACTTAATGGTCGATTCTCTAATAACATTCAAACCTTCTTGACGCGTTCCTCGGTCCAACTCGCTCCATCTCGCTCTCGCTCTCGTTCTTAACAAACCCTTACCAAAGGATAAGTTAATAATTACAGATTCAGTCGCTACCCACAACCCCCACACATAACAATGGGTGCAGTAAATAACGGGATTTGTCAGATCCTATGGTACCATAACCTAATACTGGTCGGCTTGATCATTGCTAATGAATGTCATCGGTCATGTAACTACAACCAACAAGTTTGCTCACTTTTTGAAATTTGTTATTAGTTTTTGAAATCATTGTATTCGTTCTTGAAATCATTGTTAGCGTTCTTGAAATAATTGTTATTGTTCTTGAAACCACATTGTAATTGTTCTTGAAACTATTGTAATTGTTATTGAAATTATTGTTATCGTTCTTGAAACCACATTGTAATTGTTATTGTAATTATTGATAAAACATTTAGCACATATGAGTCACCCCAAAACAGTTGAAAAACAGTAAAAGAGGGGAATAATGTACTCGCCTGAGAATGCTTGGAGGTCTTGAACAACAACCAAACAAAGCTAGAGAGAGCACGGAATCAGTCGGCAATCTAAAACTATAAATAAACCGGACTAAAATCGAGAGATCGGATAGAATGAGGCTTGGTAAACCAAATGAGTATTGGAACTCATATGATATGGTTTAACAAGGCCTGCATACTACAATGAAACCTAACCTAATTGCTTTCGACCCATCGCGACCCATTAAGGTAACTTATGCTACTTTAACGCGTCGTGCGCGTGAAACGCGTTCGGACCGTCTAACTAGTCCTATGACAAGTGTTATATGCCTAAACATGTTACATAATCAGTTATGTGACAAAAGTTTAGGTTACATATGCTTAATTACCAATTATACATGAAAAGGGTATTCTGGTAATTTACCTAAGGCATATAAACTACCTATCATACAACTACTTAAACGATGTGACCATAGGGTATAACCTCGGAAGGTTATGCCCTATACTAGGGTCACCTAATGTATTTGGTCGGATCCTAATGATCGACCAAACTGGGTCGGGTTCGAAGGTATAGGCGATTTATTAGATCGCCTACCCTACGACCCTAGACAACGTGGTAATCAGTAGGCATAGTCCCAAGGGACTATGACCAACGTGATTACACTCACGTTGCGAAGTTCAAAAGAACTTCGCATTGACCATTACTGGTCAACGCTGAAAGTCAAACAAAGTTTGACTTTCGGACTCGAAAAGCAATAAAATAAGGAAAAGAACGAAAGAATACTTACGAAGGGTCCCCGAATGCTAAACTCGATTCAAAAATCTCAGGTATGAAACAAATGTTTCAACTTAGAGTTTCTCAAATCAAGTTTCTAGTGATTTTAGCAATGGGGGGTATGGGGTATTTATAGGAATACCCGAACCGTTAAGATCGTTTCATGGAAAACGTGCCTTAATCCCATCCGTACATGTGTTGAAAAGTTATGGTGTTTAGGTGTTTAAATTCCATCCATACATGTGTTGCAAAGTTATGGTGTTTAGGTGTTTAAATTCCATCCATACATGTGTTTCAAAGTTATGGTACCAAAATTCCATCCTTATCCGCTGACTAAGCAAGTTTAGAATGTGTGGTTGTGAATTAAACAACGGCTAATACATCGAATCTGGTCCCGAATGCGAAAAACGAACCAAATGACGCGACGAATGGATTTTTCTTATGGCGAACACTAAAATAAAATATTTTAGTGCTTACATAAATTTTTGGATGTCCGGATGTATTCAGAACGTAAGTTATGCGCAAAAATGCAAACTTGTGCACTTTTTGACACTTTTAGTCCCTGAATGACCCAAAAGTTTATTTTAGCACACCGAACCCCTCAAAGCCTATTTCTAAGCTATGTAAAGGATATTTAGGGTATGTTTAACTTATGGTCATGTTCCGGAAGGTCTGTTACAGTTCAAATTGGCATACTTTCGCAGTTTGTCAACTTTAGTCCCTGTAAGCGATTTAACTTGATTTCACCACGCCAAACCTTCCAAAACTTATATATAAGTTATGTAAAGGTTATTCAAGGTATGTTAAGCCTATTTCACTATTCTGGAGTGTTCGTTGGATTGAACTGGTTATATTTACGCATTAGTGCGCGTATAACCTTCCAGAAAGCGATTTAGAGTTTGAAATCAAACAAGAGTTGATATGTGCAAATGATACACATATTTTTACAAATCCCAAGTATGAAATATAATATTTCATTGGTTTGGTATTTGTTTGATGGCCGTGGAGGCACAGGTGTTACAGTCTCCCCTACTTTAGGAAATTTCGTCCCGAAATTTATTTAGAGGAAACTTGTGAGAGCTTGGAAATATGAAGTTGAAAAGATCGAACAACATTGGTTAGGGTTCTGAACTTCTAGTAACTTTAATAACATTATGCTTGCAATGTAAGAGGGATACTTATATACAAGTATATGAAGCGTCATTGGTGCGTCCACCGTACCTCCATTACATCGTTCTCATTTTGTTATTGTTGTCACTATCGGTTCTTACACATAATAAACCTTACTGGGTTTCTGTGCACTAAATTTCATAATTATGTACATGTCCATAATCAGACAATTCCTTGCACAGTTTACACAGTCTATTTTATAATATGTAGGGGAAAACCAAATGAATGAATCTGTGATGAGTGTGACTAGACCGCCATAGAGTCCTTTAAATTAAATCAATAAATGATCTAAATAGACAATCAAGGAGTCTGTTCAGCTACATCACTAGATGTCGTTCTCTAACCAAATTGTGAATCAATCTTTTTGACTAGACTACTAAGAGGGTCTCTTATGAATCACAGAGTGGTACTATATAACCCAAGGGTCTTAACTATTACATAGAAGCCCATTAAGGATTGAAGGTAGTACCTTTTGAATATCCTGCTACGAATCCCTCATATGAAGATATGAAAGATTCTGCGAGGATTTGGATAACGAATATCCAGAGTATTAAAAACAAAAAAAATGCATAAAAGAAAACATAAGATGAATAAACACATAGTCACATAACCACAAAATTGTTTGTTAATTTGTCTTGTAAATTGCGTACATGCATTTAAAGCACACTTGGAATCCATTCCGTGGATTTCATTTGGTACTTTAAACGTTATCAAGAATCCAACTATAAAGATAGAAAGATTCAAAAAGAAAATTCGATTTCGATTACTAGGAACCGAAGTGTTCGAATTAAGGTATGACTAGTGATTCATTAGCTAGACATTTCTTCAGATTGCATATGTGGAATACATTGTGAATACCACTGAGCTCTTCAGGTAAGTTTAACTTATAAGCAACTGATCCGACACATTCGATGATCTCGAATGGTCCTATGTATCTCGGGCTTAACTTGCCTTTCTTACCAAATCGCATTACCCCTTTCCAGGGTGATACTTTAAGTAGTACCTTGTCACCAACCTCAAACTTTAGAGGTTTACGCCTTAAGTCCGCGTAGCTTTTCTGCCTGTCCCTGGCAGATTTGAGACGATCGCGTATCTGCACAATCTTATCTGTCGTCTCCAGGACTATTTCAGGTCATGTCAGTTGGACATCTCCAACTTCCGCCCAACATACGGGCGTTCTGCACTTCCTACCGTACATGGCCTCGAAAGGCGCAACCTTAATGCTGGTATGATAGCTATTGTTATAGGAGAACTCGACTAATGGCAGGTGGTTATCCCAACTACCACCTAAGTCAATCACACATGCTCGAAGCATGTCTTCCAAAGTCTGGATTGTACGCTCACTTTGCCCGTCCGTCTGAGGGTGGTAAGCCGTACTGAAATTTAAGCGCGTGCCCAAAGATTGTTGGAAACTCTTCCAAAAATGTGATGTGTATCTAGTATCTCTGTCAGAGATAATAGACACTGGTACGCCATGCAGAGATACAATCTTATCTACGTACAATTGGGCTAACATGTCAGAGCTATAAGTCTCCTTAATGGGTAGGAAATGTGCTGACTTAGTCAGTCTATCTATTATCACCCATATAGTATCATTTCCTTTCTTTGTCTTTGGCAACTTAGTGATAAAATCCATAGTTACCATTTCCCATTTCCAAGTGGGAAGTTCAGGCTGTTGTAACAAACCTGACGGCTTTTGATGTTCTGCTTTGACTTGCGCACACGTCAAACATTTAGCTACATAGGCAGCTATAGACTTCTTCAAGCCTATCCATCAGAAATTTGCTTTCAGATCCTGGTACATCTTGTCAGCTCCAGGATGAACGGAGTATTTAGAGCTGTGGGCTTCCTGGAGGATAACATCTCGAAGTCCTCCATAAACTAGAACCCATATTCGTCCATTTAACCTCAAAATTCCGTCCTTGCCATAGGATAACTCTTCTTCAGTTACTCCTAGCTTTTCATCAGGATAGTTAGCTTCTAGCACAACTTCCTTCTGTGCAGCTAACAATCTTTCATTCAAACCATTCTTTATCTCAATGCTCTTGGCATTGATTCTTATAGGCTTCACTCTTTCTTTTCGACTTAAGGCATCGGCGACTACATTCGCCTTGCCGGGATGGTATCTTATCTCACAATCATAATCATTCAAAGTTTCCATCCAACGTCGTTGCCTCATGTTTAAGTCCTTCTGATTAAACAAATGTTGAAGGCTCTTGTGATCAGAACAGATCACACATTTGGTTCCATACAAATAATGCCTCCACAGTTTTAGTGCAAATACAACGGCACCCAACTCCAAGTCATGGGTGGTGTAGTTCTTTTCGTGCACCTTTAACTGTCGAGAAGCATAGGCAATAACATTGCCTTTCTGCATAAGCACACACCCCATACCGGTGTGTGATGCATCAAAGGATTCAAAGGATATCAAAGGATTCTTGTTGCTCAGCTTCTGCTTAAGGATATCAAAGGATTCTTGTTGCTTGGGTCCCCAGTTGTACTTAATATTCTTCCTAGTCAAGGAAGTTAGGGGTGCAACAATCCTTGAAAATTTTTCAATAAAACGCCTGTAATATCCTGCCAATCCCAAGAAACTGCTAATCTCTGTGGGCGTCTTCGGCTCTTTCCAATTCATGACAGCTTCAACTTTAGCGGGATCTACCTGGATTCTGTGTTCACTAACCACATGGCCAAGAAATTGGACTTCACGAAGCCAAAATTCACACTTAGAGAATTTGGCGTAGCGCTTTTCTCGATGAAGCAGTTTCAAATTGCAATGGAGGTGCTTCTCATGATCAGCTTGACTCTTCGAGTAAATAAGAATATCATCGATGAAGACGATGGCAAATTTATCCATGTAGGGCTTGCAGACGCGGTTCATGAGATCCATGAATGCGGCTGGTGCATTAGTGAGTCCAAAAGGCATCACTAAGAACTCGTAGTGACCATAACGAGTCCTAAATGCAGTCTTATGCACATCTTCATCCTTAACCTTCAGTTGATGATATCCTGACCTTAAGTCAATCTTGGAAAAGTAACTTGCTCCTTGAAGCTGATCGAACAAGTCGTCGATCCTGGGTAATGGATACCGATTCTTAATAGTAACCTTGTTAAGTTCACGATAATCGATGCACAGACGCATCGAGCCATCTTTCTTCTTCACAAATAGGATTGGTGCTCCCCAAGGAGATGAGCTAGGTCTAATAAATCCCTTGGCTAACAAATCATCCAGTTGAGTTCTCAGCTCTTTCATTTCCGTTGGTGCCAGTCTGTAAGGTGCTCTTGCAACAGGTGCTGCTCCAGGAATAATGTCAATCCTGAACTCCACTTGCCTATCTGTGGGTAAACTAGGTAGTTCTTCAGGGAATACCTCTGGATATTCAGAGATAATGGGTATGTCTTCGATCTTAGGCTTTGGTTCATCAATAGTTATTTGTGCCATGTAGATAACACAGCCCTTCGTCGAACACCTTGATGCCTTGAGCATGGACACTTGCTCAGGCATTCCGTACTTAGTATCTCCTTGAATTGTCAGAGGCTCGCCATGAGGAGTTCTGACAACCACTTGCTTCCTAGCGCAAACGATCTGGGCTTGGTTGCGAGACAACCAATCCATGCCTATTACTATATCGAAACCGGCTAATTTCAAAGGAAGTAAAGACAATGGAAAAGAGTGGTTCCTAATGGATATAACACATTCATCTAACACGGTTGATGCGGTTTCTATGGTTCCATCAGCTAATTCCACCTCATATTTCACACTTAAGGTTTTAACAGGTAATTTCAACAATTCACAAAACTTATTATCTACGAACGACTTATCAGCGCCTGAATCAAAAAGTACTCTTGCATAGACATCATTTATGAGGAAGGTACCTGTGATCACATTGTCGTCCTGGACGGCTTCCTTTGCATCCATCCGGAAGACCCTTGCATTGGTCTTTTTCCCATCCTCAGTCTTCTTTGCAAGTTTTGGGCAGTTGGACTTGATATGCCCTTTTTCATTGCAGCTATAGCACGTAGCATCTTTCAACTTTTTGCAATCCAAGGTCTTGTTCTCAGAAGACTTGCAAATCCCACATGCTCTTGGCTGTGACTGGGATTTTGACTCATATCTGCACTTCCCAAAGTGCTGTTTCTTGCAGATCTTACATTTGGGTTTATCACCCGACTGATGACCATATTTCTTAGATCCAGAATTCTTTGTGTGGTCATTGTTCCCCTATGTCTCTTATCTGATCGCCGTGAGTTATCATCCTCACGCTTCCTTTTCTCAGCATCAGTGTTTCTCAGTGATCTCTGCCTGACCGCGTCCAGAGTAAGAGATAATGCTATATCAGCTGCAGACCGGAAGGTAGCTTGTCTGGAGGCTTTCACACTGCCTTAACCTCTGGGGCTAAACCCCCGATGAAACGAGCTATCCTCTTGGGTTCTGGCGTCATAAGGTAAGGAACCAACCTTGACATTGTATTGAAACTGGTAAGGTAGGCCTGACAGTCCAGGTTCTTCATAACCAAAGACAAGAAATCAGATTCAATCTTTTCAACCTCATGCTAAGGGCAGCAGTTTTCCTTGATGAGGGTAACAAATTGTTCCCATGTCATATTGTACAGTGGAATCTTCCCAGTAGCTTGAATCAACGACCTCCACCAGGCTAAGGCCTCACCTTTGAACAATTGAGATACAAACTTTACCACATCTTTGTTAGCGCACCCGCTGATATCAACCACAGTGTCCATTTCTTCTAACCACGTCATGCAGTCGACAGCTCCTTTTTCCCTAGTAAAGTCTCTTGTTTTGCATGAGACAAAATACTTATATGTGCATGACTTACCACGCGGTTCTTGCTTAAGCTCGATCTTCTTTTATGGGACACTTAGCTGATTTGAAGAGTGATGATCGTCATCGTCTTTCTTTGGCTCTTCTTTCTTGGAGGGTGGCTTGCTGTGAGCCTCTGAATGAGTCTTAGGCTTGGAATGGGGTACTGATTGGGTTCTGCTTCGAGTACCGCTTGACTCACTATACTGCCTATCCAAGGCTCTTGTAACAGCATCGTCGATTAATGCTTGGAGCTTTGCACCCGCTATGTTAATTCGGGTATTATCATGATTCTCCCTTGGGTGACTGTTGATCTCATCCGAGTCAGCCATGTAGTTTGAGCTGTTACATAAGATATTGACAATAATTTATTTGGGAGTTTATTATGGAATTGTCTTTTATGGCCATTCATTAACCATGGTAAACATAGACCATATTTGGTTAATTCGTTAATCATATTTATTTAGGATTATAATTTATCCTTATTATAAAGCAATAACAGTATTATTAGTAGCACAAAAGGCCTAGTCATAGGGACATTTTTAAATTATAAGCCATGATTTCAGAGAATCAAGGCATGAAGGTTTGAACATAGTTCTTTACCTTTTTCTGACAGGGAGTCGTAGACTACAACTGTCTTTTTGTCTTATTTGACATTTATTACGGCCCGCAGGCACTACATCACTAATGGATGTTTAATATGTGATCATCTTAATTGATGATTTAACCATGATTTACATATCATCAGGTTAGGATAGGAATCTTTTGAAGAATCCTATTATAGAAATGACGTGTGTGATTTTAACGAATCACGTCTGCCAGGAGCGTTAACATGTTTTCAGATGTTAACAGGGATTTGAATCTTTTTCAACAGGTCTTACCATTTTGGCCAAGTCTTATAATGACATGCAGGCTAGGTTATACCTTTAAGATTCTTATTTAATATTTAATGGACAGATTATTTTAAAAGGAATGATTTTTAATTTATTTATTTCATGTATAATATATTTATGCATACCATGATAAAAAAATGAATTTTTTTTTTAAATTTAACATTCCACTAAACATAAAAAGAAATACATATTGCCCTAAACGAGACTTTTAACAGAAATAACTTGCCCACGCAGGAGCTAAACCGAAATACAAGTCCTCGTAGGGACTGATTACTAAAATAGGTGTCCACGCAGGGACTAAAAAGACAAGTCCACACAGGGACTAAGTACATAGATAAATGTCCACGTAGGGACTTGATTGAATTAAGGAAGTACAACAATACATATAGGGATTCAATGATCCCTCTTCTTCTTTCCTTTTAACAAACTTGCTAAGCCTTTGAGAAATCCTCTGTTGTTCCTACGCTCTTCCTGAAAGTCTCGTTCCACCCTGCTTAGTCTTTGGAGGATTTCCTCCTGTTCTGGTGGGGAAAACCGTGGCGGTTGCGGCTGGTGCTGAAACGAATGTCGAGCAGGTATTTGATACCCATGAGTTGGGTATCCCACTCCCCAAGGGGCTCCATATGGTCCTTCAGGATGAAGGGCGTTGTAGTTTGCTGCTACTTGGTATGGGTCAGCTTCAGCATAATTGTAATTAGTGTGAGCCGGCTGTTCAAATGGATTATACGCCCTGAAAGACAGGAGTGGGGTCGCCAAAGGAACGGTGCGAAACGGATCGCTGCAACGGTAAGAAGGAGTGTCGTGAGTCATCGGGCTCGTTTTCCGAATGCGGCCCAAAGGAGTGACGGTAGGGAGGTGTTGAGCTATACGAGATAGATCGTCTAGCGGGCTCTAAATGGGTCCTCCAGTTTCCTTGAGGATCGGCGCTCATCGTAGTAGAAGGAGTCCGCCGGTGTGAAGGCCCGGCTTCGTGATCATTGGGGGCGTTGATCGGCCCCTTACCTCGTCCTCCTCTTCGGAATCTCGGTGGCATTTCCTGTCAAAACAAATGAAAGATACAACAAGGAATATAAAGGACAAAGTTAAGATTAAAAACAATTTGGATTAGTCCTAAGTTCTTTGTCTAGACTCGAAATTTTAGGAATGTGCAATTGTGTCATTGAGATTAAACACCAAAGGCTAGTGTTTAATTCACTCAAACCTGGCTCTGATACCAACCTGTCACACCCCAATATATCCACGTATTACCGGTGGGCCCGGTAGGGGAGTATCGTGACGTAGTTGATATCATTATAGTCAAACAACACAATATTTAAATGCACAGCGGAAGCAAAAGATAGATTCATTTCAACCAAATAAAAGTGTAATATCTAGTATCACAAAATAGTTGAAAATAATCCACAGGTGGATCAAATAAAAAGAAACTTTGTTCAACAGACTGAAATGCATCCAAGCTTGCGAGACTCTTATTGATGCTAAGGAGAAAGCCAGCCTATTTCGAGTAGTACCTGCACTTAATCTTTTTGGGAAAATACGTCAGTTTACACTGGTAAATACAATCAACTGACTCATTTTTAAAAGTTTAATTAAATTGATTTGAATGCACGGGGCACAAACATTTTATAACTTGGGATAATTATTTAAATATAATCTTGTAAAAGAATTACATGTTTCTTATGCGTTCAGTAGCCCGGGTTGACACCGGGTTAGAGCTTAATAGACACATCACATGATATAGTCCCGCGTCGGTTTATTCCCGAAACCGGCGGTTATACCTTATTATTTATTTATGCACCGTCGGGTGTACGCCTACACCCTGTGCTTAGGTCGTGGCCATTTCGTAAAATGATGCCAATGATATCCGGGACATGGTCATTAAACCCCCAAAGGCTTTAAGCAAACAAAACAATTTAAACGGGTCATTTCAATGAATTAACCTTCATACGATTAAAGATTCAATGCCCGACCAAGTGGTATTTTATATACCGTATCCCAAGCCCGTATAAGGGAAAATAAGTTAAAATTATTTACCTGAGCAAGTATAATTCACAAATAGCAAGTGCAAATAGCTTTTACCGAGTCTCCTAATCTGGAACAAAGGTTTTTAATAACCTATTAGATTCCTAACGGGTCTTTAATTAAGCCTAAACTTAGACCGGTTAGTTTTAAAAGAAGATACGGTTCAAACGCACGATTAAGCGAAGACCGGAATAGAATGTGATTTAGACCCGACAAGTTTGAAGACTTGTATAATATGGGTAAACTAAACACATTCTGGATTTTGAGATAAAAATGACAAGGTTTGACCCGTTTCGGCTAATTTATGCAAACCAGTTACATAAACCAAACCGAACGCGAATAACGCATAACGGGTAACCGAATGGGTCACGAACAGGTTTCCCAAGTTAATATGAATTAAATATATTGTGATATCAGTAGGATACCTTCCATTATGCCCAAAACGAGTTTAATCTCAATTTAAGCCCCGTAGGGGTATTTTGGTCATTTTAAGGATTATAAAAGAGATAAATTTAAATTCTGAGACTCGGATCTGAAATAATCAGTAAAAAAACTTAATTTAATAGGTTATATCATTTGGTGATAAGTCTTATATGACAAAATGGTTTTAAACCTATACTATGTGTTTAATAAGCGTAAAAAGCCGTTTTAAGCGATTTTCGGGTTTAACAGGAAATCTGAGTTTTCTGATCAGGTTATAAAGTTCAAAATACTTCATTTATCATATGAAATCAGTGGCCAAATATTTGGTATCAATTGGTTATGTAAAACTCATTTTATAAGCAAAAGGGTATAATCGGTAATAACCGAATCAAGGCAATAACCTTAGGTTATGATCAGGTTAAAAATAATTAAAAATCTTCAAAAATCCCAAAATATTATATTACATCAGTGGGTAAAAGGTTTGGTGTCAAAAATTGGGTTTAGATAGGCTTTATGCTAATTACGCCGTTTAATTCATAAAAAGCGTTCTAATTACGCTATTAAGCATAACTCCTAATCTAGACCTCCAACTGATGTGAAAATTTAGGGACATGTTTATAAATTAGTAATAAAGATTATTGTCCTCTCACATTTCCAAAATTCTCGTTTTAAGGTCAAAAGGGCATTATGGTCAACATTGAGCAATTAACGGAAACGTGCAATTGAATCGGACAATCAATGAACCAATCACAGAGGGTTATACTAACATATAACCCGGTCCTAATGGAACTTTAAGGCATGTCTAAACCATGTCAAAATGGGTCAGAACTGAAGTCAAGACAAAAGTCAAAGTTTTGCGACTTTCGGTTCCGAACCGAGCCTAAACAGAAAATTGTCGGATCAAACAAGCTTAGACCAGTTCTTATACTACTTACCAAGTTATATGAGTGATAAAATAGGTTACACGTATTCTACATTGCTAATTAGGTGTTAATTCGAAAATTATGTTTCTGTTGACTTTTTATTATAAACTTTGACCCGACAAATGATCTAGTTAGAGCGGGAATCAGAGGGTACCCTATTATGGGTTTAATACCCACATAATTACCAACTTATAACTACCTTTAGTTTGACTAAACACTGAACTATTAGTGATTAATCGATAAGTCAAACCTTAATTACGACGGTTTGACTTTTAAGCTATAAACTAAGCAAAACACGATTAAGGAAAGTTAAGGAAGCTTACCAAGGTCCAATGCACGACTAGTGATGCTTAGGGGGTGGCCTTGAGCTCCAGAAATGATCAGAAGTTGAGTATGGAATGAATGATCAAAAGTTGCAAACAATGGTGCTTTATATAGTGGGTTTGATTGCTTGTGATCATAACAAACAAGCCTAAGAGGGGATCCCTGATTGATTACAAGTGTTCCTAGAGCCTAAAAACAAGCTAGAGCAGCACATGGTAATGAAATCTAGTGATTTAAGTCGGTTAGAATGGACATAACAGCCACCTGTGGGTTTTCTGCTTCTGGGCATGGCTTACGGACCGTAAGGGTCCAGCCATACGGTCCGTAAGGACCAGGCCAGCTTACTAGCACTTTTAAAAGTTGACACTTTTGGCCCCTGATCTTCCCAAACTTGATTTTAACATGCTTTCTTACACTTGTAACCCCCAAACTTGACTTTTAAGGACTCCAAGTCATAAACCAACTTTGTTAGGTCCCCGGTTATTCATACGATCACCGAAAAGTCTTAAATTTCAACGTTGACGCTTTTAACCCCTCGTATACGAATTTTATCATAACTTCCTCATACGATAACGAAACTTGGTGAAATTTTTATCACGCATTCTAGTGAGCATAATTAATCGTTACAAAGCTTTGGGTTTGCTAAAAGGTCACTCAGAGGTATACTTTAAACATGTTGACACATTTAACCCCTGTAGTTTGTAATCTCTCACTTTCTTTCACAATTTGCTTCGTACGATCCATGATTCATTCGTTTAAGGGTATAAACATCATGTAGCGGTATTGTAAAGTATATTTATCCATTGTTGACATTTTGAACCCTTATATTCACATACTTTCCTTGTTTGTCAACTTTAGTCCTTCTAAGGTAATCCTTTACACGTTTAAAGTTCATGACACGTGTCAATATAATAATGGACATGAAATTACGAGGTGTTACAGGGTAGGAATCCAGGGAAGTGGTAAAGGCATGTGACTCAGTAGAGAGATGAGCGTAGGCAATATAATTCTGAATGGGATAACGAGTGGAACGTCTAGGTTCCTTACGAAAGGCAATGGGTATATCGGGATATGGTGCACCCGGAGGGTCATAAGCAGGGGTACCTGAGGTAGTATCTGGCAAGGGTGTGTCAGGTTCGGTCATGGCAGGCGGAGCTGAGGACGTACCAGAGGCATGGGTAGGCTGGGGATCAAGGGTCGCTGAGGTCTGATCCTTACCTCATCGAGAATATGTGTAGAGTAATGGCGGAGGATCTGTCGGAAGGCCCGAAGCTATAGGAGCTGGAACTGTGGTGTCTGAGACTGAAGGGATAGAGGGAATAGATGACACAGGAAAGGTAGGAATGATGTGAGACTCAGGTATATCAGGATCAGGAAACAGGTCAGAAACTGGAATGGAAGATTCTGGAAAGAAAGGGCACAGCTGATCAAAGGTGACGTCAGCACTGGTAAAATATCGACGAAGAGAAGGACTATAACACCGATAACCTTTCTGGACACGTGAGTAACCCACAAAGATACAACGAATGGCTCGAGGGTCGATTTTAGGGACTCCGTGACGATGATCATGGACATAAGCTACACATCCAAAAATTTGAGGCTCAAGAGGAAACGGAGTTCCTCTAGGAAATAAAACAGAGAACGGAGTTTGATCATGAAAAACAGACGATGGCATACGATTAATCAGATAAGCCGCAGTAAGAACAGCATCACCCCAAAATTGACGAGGAACATGAGAATGAATCATGAGTGTGCGAGTAACATCCAACAGATGGCGGTTCTTGCGTTCAGCAACACCATTCTATTGAGATGTATACGCGCAAGAAGTCTCGTGAATAATACCTTGTGATTTGAGATATGTAGAGAAATCGGTGGACATATATTCTTTAGCATTATCGGTGCGTAAGGTTTGGATGGATGTTTTGAACTGGGTCTTGACATATGCATGGAATTCACGAAAGATCGAGTTGATTTCACTACGAGATTTCAATAGGTAAACCCATGTGGCACGAGAATAATCATCAATGAAAGTAACAAAGTATTGAAAGCCCAATGTAGTCTTAACTGGACATGGACCCCATACATCTGAATGGACAAGTTCAAATATGGAAATGGTTCGGCTTGACACTTTTGGGGGATAAGGACGTCGAGTATGTTTACCGAGCTGACATGACTCACAATGGAAGTTATCGGGAATAGAGATGCCAGGTCTCAATTGTCGTAGGACGGCTGCTGAGGGATGGCCTAACCGACAATGAGTTTCAAAGATACTAGACTCACAGATGTTTGCTTTGGGATGCGACAATGAAGACATTCGATAGAGACCTCCTGATTCGAGGCCGGTACCAATTACTCGGTTAGTACCTAGTTCATTAAAGGTACAATGAGTAGGATAAAAGGTAACGGAACAATTATTTCGTTTAGTAATCTGACTGACAGATAAAAGACTGGCAGGGAAGTTAGGAACAAGAAGAACAGAAGACAGGTTTAGGCTATCTGGGTTCTGAATGGATCCAATGTCGCGTACGGGGCACGAGGAACCATCTGCAAGTTTAACCGGTGGGTAAGAGGTATTATGAAGGCTAGTGAGAATTCCTTGATTCGCAGTCATGTGATGAGTAGCTCCAGAATCAATAATCCAGGATAAGTCAAAGCCAGAAAACGTACCTGGTTGTACTGAGTTGGTTTGAGGACCCGATGACCAAAAAACAAGGAACCGTTGAAGCAAATCATACTCCTCCTTGGTGCATGCAATGGTGTGAGTTCGTTCGTCTCCCATTTGAAAAGTTGTTTAACCGGACGGAACTGACGGGGAAGGAATTCCGACTGCACTGAAATGATCGGAAACAAATTCCGACGAAACTGGAAAAATACGGTACCGGATGAATAGTAACCGGATGAACAGTACCCCCGGATGAACAGTAACCGCGATGAACAGTACCCGAGAACAGAAAAATAGAGGTGATGGGTTGTGATGGTTTTGGGTGTTTGAGTTTCAAGAAAATCCGTTTCTGATGTGGAAGATCAGACTAAGCTGCAACCACAGAGCATACTATGAACCTTCTAATACCGAACTGGTGGTGACCAGAAATTTTGCCAGAAATGGTCTCCCGAAAGACACTCGTGAGCTAAGAGACCTTTAGCTCTGATACCATGTAAAAGAAACAGGTATGAAATGGAAAGGAAATCTGAACTTGTATTAATTAAGTGTATTTACAAATGAAGAGGATCCCTCTATTTATAGGGGAAGGGGGGACCAACAAGTAAATATTAATTACATGTAAGGACACCTATAATTACATGCAAGGACATCTATAATTGCATGTAGAGACCTCTAGTTAACAACTAGGTCCTTCAACTATTTACAACTAACACCACTCATCATCCGGAAAAACATCAGCAACTATCGAGACTTCATCATCTTTTAGATTCGTCTTCTTTATAAACTTTTGCTTCAATCTCCTATTGTACATAACGTACACCAACTTGTTCATCCTATTCGTGCCCAACCGATATCTTCTTTTGGATTAGGTTTTTTTTTATCCTAATAGATGTTTTTTAAGTGAATTATTGGGTTGGCCCACCAATTAAGCCTAATAAACACTTAATGGGTCTAAAATAAAGTCCAAAAAACCTAAAATTTTCCATTTAAGCCTCACCGCCTCGGATGACTAAGCCTTTAAGGCGTTTTTTCATAGCCTCAGCCGAGGCGTAAGCCTCGAGGCAGGTCCGGAAAGCCTTTTTAAACCATGATAACCACAAGGGCCAAAATCGTAATTTACTCAAAATAATATTTAAGATGGTATATGTACATCAAAAGACGGGAAAAGGAAGGTGAATGTTAGGGTCGATGGTGATTCCATATCCACATGTGAGCAAGTTGAAACATTAATTGAGTTTACATGCGACATTAATTGCATAATTCCACACCCTTGCGTGTGTACACTATGATTGTGGATAATGGGCGCAACGTAGTGTTTTGATGATGCACTTATGGATGATATCATGAAACTATTCATGAAAGGGGTTTAGGGTGGAGGGTATAACCCTCGGTGACTTGTGCGGTGACTATAGTCACCGAATCGGTGACTATACCCTTGGTTCCAAGGCATTCGGTGACCAAGAGAGAGGGTCTCAAAATCGGTAACCTTTCACCGATTTGTTTGAGAGGAGAGGGGAGAGGAGAGAGGAGAGAGAGAGAGGAGGACCAATCATGTTTTTTTTTTTTTAATTGAGGGGTGTTTGACTATACCTAGTGTTTGAGTGTAAAATGGGGAGTAGAATGAGGAGTTGACATGGCATAATACTATTGGGTAGGATTTCACTCAAACACCCTAAGTTGTTTGGCTATACCCTCCACCCTTACAATGTATAATATCATTGTTGACACTAGTGGTTACTCATTATGATTCATGACTTCCATTAATTGTTCATACACCGGATGTGTTAAGACATGAAGTTTACCTTTAAAACATGAACATTTATCTCATGCTCAAGGGTCGAGAACTATGTCAACGTTTTCATGCTCTAAACTGCAATCGATGTCTTCATTCTCATAATATCGCCTTGCAACTATATTCACACTTGGAAGCGCAATAAACTTATGCTTATGTTTCACCCATGACGAACTTTAAGTGCATAGATATGATCATATGGCATATGCCTCGCAAATGCGAATATTCATCCACCTTGTAGCGTCATGTATGAAAAGTTTGATCAAAGTTTTGTAGATTTCTTACAGTGTACTTTTTTCATGTAATAAATTACTAGTTTTTGTCACTACTGACACTAGTCACCTATACGGTTCAAACTTTGCAATGACAACAAATGTTTTAACAATCAGATTAAGAATCATCGCAACGAAACAACATTCTTATAACCACGGTCTAAAAGAGCAAAGGTTGTATGAATAAACAAACTCGAGTTATTATGATCTATACGGGTCTAACTTTGCAATGACAACATATGTTTTTATGATCAGATTAAGAATCATCGCAACAAAACAATTTTCTTATAACCACAATCTAAAAGAGAAAAGGTTGTATGAACAAACAAACAACTCGAGTTACTACGATCTTCTAGAATGTCCTGGAGAACTTTCTGATTTCATACATAATGGACGATATGGAAACAAGATCCTTGTTAAGCGCGGACCCACCATCGATTTTCTTCATGCAATCGGAGAGTCTTGTATAGTAAAGTAGAAGTTGCGTCAAGGCGGCTCTTAATATCTCCATTCCACATAGAAAGTTGCTGAACGACGTGATTACATCACTGTGCATCAATTCTATTGCTGCTTTCCATCTACTTCCAAAATCCTTCACGAGTGGTTCAACTTCAGCCACCGTGATTGGTTTGTCAGATCCGGAATTCGGGTCCTCAGCTGCAATTCAAAACGTCAACCTTAGTCTGACCTATTTTGACCATTATAATCGATAACAAACACAGAATGCGATGAAGATTCATAAACTCACAGGCACGGGTTTTTACAAACTTTATCAGATTGCCAAAATGTTCCAACAGCAATTCTTCCTGTGAGAAACAAATTTTATAACATATTATGTGCTAAATATGATTACAAAAACTAAACAAAATTATGACAAAGCTACATGTATATGCATTTAAGGATATTATGTAGTTAAAAACTCACCACATAAACAGCAGTATAGTTCTTCAGAAGGTCTTCAAAATGGGCCTGAATTTTGCCACCTTCTGGGCCAGCTTCCTAGAAATGAAATCACATTATAGCTAATACATAAAGAATTGAACAATGTAAGCGTAAAAGAAATTTTTTATTGATACATTCCTGTGAAGCAAGCCCAACAGTGAGAAAGGGAACATAACATTAGAGGCGGAAAATAGTGAGACGGGCGCACTGGGTAACGGGTCAAATAGAATTAATTTATGGTATGGGTCAAAAAAGGTTGGTTAGGATTTGGTTGACCTAAACAGTCCCCAAAACTTAGCTTTTTTATAAATAACTTGTGTATCCAATATGATTGCAGAAATATATATTTTACTTTTTTTAAGTAAATGACTAAATGGTAGACATCAGAAAA
>JARYGA010059938.1:0-42000 GCA_030545235.1 Helianthus tuberosus
GAAGCTCCACATGGGTTCACAAATAACTTTGGTGAAAGGGAAGTATGCCTTCTAAAAAAATCCCTTTATGGCTTGAAGCAGTCTCCTAGAGCATGGTTTGGCAGGTTCACCTTAGCCATGAAGAACTATGGTTTTAAGCAAAGTAACTCTGATCATACATTGTTTCTTAAACAGAGAAACAACCTCATAACCTGTCTAATAATCTATGTCGATGACATGATTATTACAGGTAATGATCATGAAGAAATAGCCAACTTAAAAAAGAACTTGTTTACAGAGTTTGAAATGAAAGACCTGGGGAGACTCAAATACTTTCTTGGAATTGAAGTTCTAAGATCGAAACAGGGAATTTTCATGTGTCAAAAGAAGTATGTTCTTGATTTACTAGCAGAAGTTGGAATGATCGATTGCAAACCAGCAGATACTCCTATGATTGTGAACCAAAAGCTCTATATGGAGGAAAAAGCAGAGTTAGCTGACAAAGAAAGATACCAACGAATGGTAGGAAAACTGATATACCTCTCACATACTCGACCAGATATAGCATATGCTGTAGGAGTGGTGAGTCAATTTATGCATCAGCCCCAAAGTGCTCATATGGATGCAGTTTTAAGAATTCTAAGATATCTCAAAGGAACGGCTGGTCATGGAGTCTTGTTCAAACCTAATGGGCATCTAGAAACTCAATTATACACTGATGCAGACTGGGCAGGAGATAAAGGCAATCGAAGGTCAACATCAGGATACTTTACCTTAGTTGGTGGAAATCTCGTGACTTGGCGAAGCAAAAAACAAAAGGTAGTGGCTCTTTCAAGTGCTGAAGCTGAATTCAGAGGGATAGCAAGGGGGTTAACCGAAGTACTATGGGTGCGAAAACTCTTAACTGAAATAGGATATCCACCACAAGAAACTAGCAAGATTATAAGTGATAATGAAGCAGCCATCCAAATTTCAGAAAACCCAGTACAACACGATCGAACGAAGCACATAGAGGTAGATCGACACTTTATCAAAGAGAAGCTAGAAGAAAAGATCATTACCCTACCCTTTGTGCGATCAGAAAACCAACTTGCTGATATTTTAACAAAGTCAGTTAACGAAAGAATTCTACACAAGTGTCTGGGCAAGTTGAATTTTGGAGATCCCACTATTCAACTTGAGGGGGCGTGTTGAAATAAAGAAATAAAAATATTTTACAATCAAGGGATCAACAAGATTATCTCTTGTCTCATCATATCCCAAGTTTAAAGGCCCAAATATATGGTTTCCTTTTGATCGATAACTACAGCCAACTGACAGCTTGTTTTCCTTTTTTGATCCATTGTACAATAGTATAAATAGAGGCTATTATTCTCTTGTAAAATCATCGAGCAATACAATTTCCTTTCAATACAATTTCCTTGTTCTTAATTCTCTCTTGATAAGAGTCTGGACTTTTTCTGCCACTTCTAACCGTTGCATATAAACAGGTTCCATGTCGAACGGCCACAAGAGGTTCCTTTCCACTCGATGGAACGTACTTTCAGATTAACGAAGTATTTTCCCTTCTCTTTTAATTTGATTGATTGCGTGGTACAATTAAATGGCATATAATAATATATATGGTTCATATATGCAGGTGTTTGCTGATGATAATACTAGTAAAAACCCAATCGCTGTGCGCAGGAAGTTGCTTTTGAGTTTAACCACAAACACACTTTACTGTGGAACCTCTATCTCAAATATATCCGAAGGTAATTAATCTCCATATTTTTTTTGAACAACCAATCTAATCTACTCTCTAATTATATATCGTTGTCCACCGTGGGACTCGAACTCTTGACCTCATGGGGAGAGACATCATTTCCATATATGTATATGGTTGTGTATGAGGTGTAGCATAGTAGTTGATGATAACTTCTATATTATGTAACCCAGGGATTTCATATGAGGAAACACAAGAATGCTTTTTGAAAGGTAATTGTAAGACCTACACATAACACATTATATATTAATTGCTGATATTTTCCCACGCACACTCTCAGCTTGACTTGATGTTTTGTGCAGGATATGTTTGCATCCGTGGATTTAACATGAAGACCAGGGAACCGACGTCTCTGCATTGCCGATTTCATCAACCTCTAACTCAAACTAAAACCGTAAAGCCCAACAGTAAACCACGAAAAGGAACCAACAATAATTGAACAGATAAGTAAATTATCTGTTTCTAAATACTGTGATGGAGGTTTTGTGTTAAAAACATTCAATATGTACTAGCCTACAACATGTTTATGACTTGTTGCTTTTGTGTTTTTATGGTTTTCAAGTAGGTGCAAGTTAGTGTAAGTTAAAAGTTGCTTGGACCTTGAAAACGCGCTCCTCGTCGTGTAATTGTTTTGGTTGTGCCCCTACTTGTTTTTTCTAGTCGGAGGGGTAGTATATAAAATTTTTGGCTGTTCAAAAAATATTATGAAGTATCAAAGTATACTGAGTTAGTGATTTGTGTATACAAAAAACAATATATATATATATATATATATATATATATATATATATATAGGTAGAGAAACTCAAATCACGAAAAAAAGGTAACAAAAAACTATTTTAAGCTGGTAACAAACAAAACTACCTTAAGCTTGATACGAAAAAAAAAACTATATTAAGCTGGTAACATGAAAACTACTTTAAGCTTGATTTTTTTAAAATGTACCAGTTGTTTACGTGTATATATGTCAAGATTTACTCATAAATAACCAATATAAAGAAATTCATATATTAAACTTTTGATATGTAAAACACTTTATTTTTCCAATTATTGTTGATCATGGTAAAAAAATTCTAACATTAACTAAGTAAATATGGTTTTATAATCAACGATTTCATAGATGAGAATAAATAATTTTTCATGTATTAAATAGAAAAAAAAATATCTCGAATGTCTTTCAGTTAACATTTATGACGCTTTGGATTGAAAATGATTGTATGCCCGTGCGGATATTTTCAAGCATGAAAAATATGAAATCTTTAATCATTAAATCCCAATGAGACCCATCTACCCACTTGTTACCATCGTCATGTTAAGTCATCTTACTTTTTTTTTTTTTTTTTTTTTTTTTAAGATAAACGATATCATTCCACACGAAAAAAGGCAATTACAAAGCAATGGCAGGTAGTCGGGCAACAAGTTGTGCCGCCACCCCCTTTTGAATAGAAAAACCAATTCTACTAAATACAAAGTTTGAAACCTTTAGCGACGTAGAATTACTATTAACGACTTTTTGAACCCGATTCAAGAGTCGCACAGCTTCAGGAGCGAGACCACCAAAGGTATCAAACGCAAACGGGACAAACACATGTTGATTCTCCCGGCAGGCTTTCTCATGTTTTGCCACTTTGCTCGCCTCTGCCTTGAGCACCGCTTGCCCTACGACAAAACCCTTTTCCTTGAGCCCGACAAGGGGGGAGACTCCAGTTAGATCTACACAAGCGTGTTTCCCCCCTTCCCATCCAAACACAAGGATGTCCGCCGGGCGTAAAGTGGACCTCCCCTCTAAGGGGTCAGTCAGGAAATTTACTGGAGCCTCCTTTTTGGCAGAGATCCCGGCCCACTTAAGAACATCGCATAACACATCTCTCACCCAGTCATGCCGATATTTAAACCCTGGTAGCTCTTTACAGTGGATCGCGTGCTCGCCGAAAGAATCCAAACACGCTTTGCGGCATACCGGACATGGCTCGTCAACTGGGAACAAAGGAATCATCAATCGGTATCTAAGGATAGCACGGTATTCCACAGCCGACATGTGTTGCCCCAAGCCTTCAATAGGTGCAACAGAAAGAAAATCCTGAGCATGTGGGGCACGTAGACATTCAAACACAGCTCTTTGCCGAGGGGATAAAACAAACTTCTCTTCAAACCTCTTGACAATTTCGCCATATAAGGCATTCGCCAGAATTTTCTGGGATTTAGGAGGGGCGGTGTCTTTAATGTAGAAACCGCCAATATCAAGGTCGGGAAGAGAACTATGCAAAAGGTCCAACGCACTCCTGTAATCGGAGTCTAAAACATCCCCACCACATTCTCGAAGTATGTGGTCTTGTAAGCCCCAAGATTGGGCCCTTGAAGCCACAAAAGCATATGAAGAGGCATCCTTGGCCGTACAAATCCCTAAGCCTCCGAACCGGGTCGGGAGAGAAGCCAACCTCCACTGGAGATCACCAAAAAAGGCACCCCCACAAACAACAATATCCTCTAATGCTCCCCGGAGACCTTCATCAAAAACAGAGACAGCTCCCCCGACCAGAGAAGGTTGACACGTTCGAAGACCAAACAGTAATTTAGCAACACCCATACAAGAACGAAGCAAGAGGAGCTCACTCTGAGGGTCCCGTAGGCGTTTAAGGCACCTCATCAGCTCAACTGCACAGTTCGCTCTTTTAAGAGCCATACCACTGATAAACTCTGCATCACGACTAACGGCACCCCCCAGGAGTTTCACACCCAGCACCGGCCTCCCAAACCCCCGAGGGAATAAGCCCTCCTGAACCTTTACACCATTGCAGGTTGGCCAGAAAACTTCAGTTTTCTTTATATTAAGTTGAAGCCCTAAGGAAGGACCCTCAGCTCTGATGATATCTAAAGCATTAGCCACTTGGGTAGCATCTCCAATAAGCGTTCCGTCATCTAGGTACCAGGCGTGAAATAGAAGTTTGCAGCGATCCCTTATTCGGTGAACAAGGGGGTGTAGAACAAGGGAAAAAAGGAGGGGCCCCAAGGGGTCCCCCTGCTGAACGCCAGTAGAAGACCAAATATACTCATCCCCCACATATAATCTAGCTGGTTGACCATATAAAAAATCGACCCACGTAGAAATAGAAGGACACCTTTTCCTTACCTCGTACAGTAGGGCTGTCCTATCAACCAAATTAAAAGCGTTCGAAAAATCAACAGTAAGCATAGCAAGAGACCCATCTTGGTGGTACTCATTAAGGAACCTGTTCGCACTATGAAGAACGGCCTCTGCCCCACACGGAATCCCTACCCCAAACTGGAAATCGCTAAGGTATTTGGCCATCTCCTTCCCAACACCTTTCATGGCCACCTTGGAGATCACCCTCCTCCAAATCGACCCAACAGCGATAGGCCTAATCCCATTATCCGGTTTGAGAAGAGGTGTAAGAGGAGCAGAAGCAACAAACTCCGCCAGACTCCTCGGGCACCTCCCCCCCAAGCACAAATTAACCATAGCTGAAGTAGCCCTAAGCAGGCTATCAGCAATCACAGACCCCTCCCCACAAAAAGCATCTAAAAGATGTTGGGCCCTTAAGCCGTCTCTCCCACACGACGTACCTTTGGGGAAAGATTTAATACACCCGAGCACACAATCGGACTCCACCACAAGAGGAGACTCAGAAGGCAAGGAGGCAGGCATGGAAGGAGGGGGCATACATGGGTGCTTAGCCACTAAAGCCTCCAGAGTATTCTTATTGAGAGGGGCGACCCCCGAGGAGCATAAAACCTTAACCGCTGCAGTGAAATGACCATCAGCAACCTTACGTAAACATTGTTTCACATTGGTCCCCCCACACTCATTGTCATCCTCAGTGCCATTTTTGATTCCATCCTTAACCCCCCTCGCGGGTTGATCAAACAACGATTGGACAAGAGTGGCAAAACCCTCACGATCACCCCACTGAGCCAAAGACCGCTGGATGCTAAGGCATTGGCCGGTCTTCCTATTGCCCGACCTCTTGTCCTGACGACCAACAGGCTTGAACACCCGCAAGGTGCAACGTGGTAATATCAAAAGTCGAACCCATGCCTCAACAGAATCAGGCACAGCAACCACCTTGTCCAAAGCTGCAGTTAAGACTTGGGCAAATGCCATACGACAACTAAGGGGGATACTCTTAACAGTCTTGATGGGGAGAGAGAAAACACGGTCAAGCAAAGCAATATCTACACCCAACTCTTCCGACGAGGTATCAACGTTTTCAACACCGGGTCTAGTGATGTCATCTTACCTAACTTGTAAATACACATGGATTTTTGAAAACAAGTGTTCGTAGCCTCTTTTTAATCTTCCACAAGAAAACCGATAATTCAGTAAATAGTAACAGCAGTAATGCAATTGACTTTCACTTTGACTTCTTACTCTTGATATATATTTGAAGAGTTCTAAAGAGCTTGCAGGAGCTAGCGGTATCAATGTGGGTACATAAATACATAATTATGTTTTCTTCCCAAAGTGGTTGAGGCCAAGTAGGGTGGAAAACCTGGAAGAGGCCAAGTAGTTACGAGCAATCTTGAGTATCTCGGGTACACTGTCGCATTATAAAATTGATACCGGATACGTGAACAATTGAAACCCACAATTGATGGCTAACACCCAAACAATGTTTATTATGAAGAAACTTAACCCAAAACTTCATACATCCCTACCAAAGTGATTTGGTATATATAAACTAACCTATTCGTGTTAGACTATAACTAGGATTCTATTTAACTAAACTCACAATAATTATCTAAACAATTCCTAGTCTAACTCAGGTAGGAAACTTGATAATTAGACTATAACTAAGATTCTATTTAACAAAACTCACAATAATTATCTAAACAATTCATATTCTATGGATTTAGTTTGTAAAAGACTTAGTTTTACTATTCAAAAATGGGTAGCGGCGCAACTTGTTGCCCGTTTACCATCTATCTCGATGTAAATTCATAACACGTTTCAACTAATAGCAAAATAAGTCTATCGAAAAAAATTATTAAACTGCTTTGTTGGTATTTGACTTCAACTCAAACACTACCACCTAGGTCGATCTTCACACAAATAGCCACAATCGACCAGGAATTCGCCCACGCCGCAAGTTTCCCGGGTAGGCCGAGTATGTTTTCCTGGTTGTAGTACTCGGGTGTGTGTGGTGAAGTTCTAGCCATTGCCAAACGGCTTTGTTGTCGTAAACATTTTATGAAAGCACCGGATCGATGACGAACATCAAACATTGCACTTGATTCAAGACATGAAGAACAAGAACAGGGTAGATGAAGAAGAAGATGCAAGACAAACTCATTCATTTCAATACAATCATCACAGATTACATACCAAACGAGTATACATCATCTTCTACAAGCTGGTTTAGATCACAAAGATCTAAACCCTAGCTTTCTCTCACTAACACATAGTCTCTCTCTCTCTAGGGTGTGCACACCAGGAGGAACAAGAAGTTGGAGAGGTGCACAAAGCTTCTTGATCGATTTTTTGGATGCTTGCCCTAATCCTATACAACACATATATATAGACTAGTACTAAACTCGAACAAACAATCTACACCAAAACCCTGACTTTTGTCCCTAACATAAACCCCTGACCTTTTTCCTAGACATAAAACTTGGACAAAATGTCCCTAGGATAAAGTTGGGACTAACTTTCAACAAAAGTACAATAAAGACCCTAAAGAATGGGAGACATGCACTTATCACCTAAAGTGCCCTAACAAACTCCCCTTGGTCTTCATGTGGTCTTGAATTCTTCATTATTGTTGACTTTAACTTGGACTTCTGTTTTGATTAATACGGAACTGATAAGCGACAGTTACCCGGCAGGAACTGCACTTACAGTCTCCCCCTTAACTGTTGCAATCAGTTCTGTCTAACACTGATATCTTCAGTCACCGAATACTGCACTTACAGTCTCCCCCTTGACTGATGATATCATGTCTGCTTTCAATTTTGGCTGAGACTTGATCTTTCCGGCAAAGCACAGTGATCTTCAACCCTTCTAATTAAAGACTTGCTGACGATCACTTGAATGGCCGCTTTGTGAAACCTGAAGCATCCAACATCAAAAACTGTAGATCCTCCCCCTCAAACTTCTCCCGAATTAAGTTAACGCGAACCGACCTACAACCACATGTAAGAATATCGCTCGATACATTAATCTTCAAACTTAACCGGCAGCAGAAAGAAACATTGGATTTCCAATGTCCAACCTTGAACACTTCAAACTTCACTAAGACATGAAGTTCAGTTCGATAACTTAATAACAAACTGAACTCCGTAAAAGTACATCCACCATCTTGATCAAAAGTCTTCAACCCTACATGTATAATCTCATCTCGTCACGTATCCTCATGAATCAATCTCCTATCTTCACAAATCCGCTAAATCCCCGATGGCTTTCATCTCCGACCTTCCCCTCAAATCAAGAAGCCCTACATTATTTCGAGACCTGAACTAATCTTCTCTACTCTAAACAGCAACTTAATAAGGCTCAGTCTTCAACTAGTCGTCAACCGAGAATTCAGCTTCATCACGTCAACACTTGATTAATAACATAAACACACGTGACAAAACTCCATCACACACGAGCTATTTTACGCACAAGCTTTATATTTACGAAGAAAAAAGGAAATTTTTACTCCCCCTTTTTCTTTGTAAACAATATTTTCTGAAATCTCGAAACAAATTCTTGAATTTCGAAGAAAACGTATAATGTCAGAATATTCGGCTCCACCACGGACGTTTTCGTTTAACAATGCAATTTGATTATGATGACGATGAAAATCTCGAACAGGACGAGGTGGATCTGCCATCTAATTGAACACAACAGCTTTCAGTGAGCTAATTTCATCCGGATCAGAACAAAATTGGGACCAATCTTCGATATGTTAAATACATTAACCAAACAAGTGTCTCAGAATAAGTATGCAGTGTACACATAGTCAACTCCAACCATAAATTTCGGCAACGTTTCTATCTCATATCAGACTAAAACAAATTTGAAGCACTGAACAGAGACCAAAACAGGTTTTACCTTTAAAAAGACACAAGAATGAACACCCAGACCTGCTGCTAAAACTCGGAACAGTTTATGAAAAACTCGGACAGACTTTAAAACCTTTACTCGGAACCAATCCATATTATAACTCGGAACAAATCCGTTGAGCAAACAGCCTTCAACAACAAAACTCGGATAAACAGTTGAACAAGAACTCTGAAACTGCTGAACTGTTTTAAAACTCGGAACACAACTGAACTATGCTGAAATGATTAAAAACTCGGAATCACTATTGAACTGTTTTTAAAACTCGGAACACAACTGAAAATATTAAAACCAAGGTTCTCATACTATCTCCGGACCACAACTGAAAATATTAAAACTCGGAATCACTATCGATCCGGTGCTTTCACAGTGGTATCAGAGCAAGGTTCTCATACTACTGTAGGTGTTTCTTAGTTTGAAGGTTTTTGTGAGGAAAGTTCAATCTTTGATCGGGTTTAGTGAGTGTTTAGTGAGTTTTTGTGTGTTATTCATGATTCTTCATTCATATCTAGTGATTTGATGATGGATTTTGAGTAGTTTGGTGATTATTAGTGTTGTTCTTCATCTGGGTTTTACAGGGGTTTTTGGTTCTTCATCATACAGAGTTTGAAGGTTGAAAAAGATTCTGAGTTTGATCTTTGGAAACTTTGTCCGTGGTTTAATTTCTGTGTTTGTGTCTCCGGGGTATTGTTGAACCAGTGTGTAGTCACATTGGGGAGATAGTCCGGAGATTGGTTCTTCGGAGTTTCAAAACTCCAATCCAGTCCGAAGTTTAACTTGTTCTAGCTATTACCTTGTCCGAATTTTTAAGCTAGTCTGAGTTTTACTTAGTCTGAGTTTCAACTTTTACTAGTGTCCGAATTTTTAAGAGTGTTAGTCTGAACTTTAGTGTTAGTCCGAGTTTCAGTGTCCTTTATTTAGTTCCGAATTTCTTTTGTTTCTTATAGAGAGTCCGATTTTTAATAGTCCCTTAGTCTGAGTTTTGAGTCTGAGTTTTGAGTAATCGTCCCTTGAATCTATAGTCCGACTTTTAATAGTCCCTTAGTCCGAATTTTAGGATTATTAGAGTCCGAGTTATTTAGGTAGTCCGAGTTAATTAGGTAGAGTCCAAAGTCCGACCTTTTTAGTTATTTCTATCTTGTCCGAATTTTTTAACATATTTCTTTGTCCGATTTTTAGATATAATTATCAGAAAATCCGAGTTTAGTAAGCTTGTTCAGTCCGAATTTTATTAGTTTCATTGTGTCCGAGTTTTCAGTTATTAAGTCCGATTTTTAGTCCAAAGTTCACTGTGTCCGAATTTTAACCTCATTAGAGTCCGAATTTTATATTCTTAACAGTGTCGTGTCCGAGTTTCTCTGTTTGTGTTTTATTTCAGGTTTTTGTGATCCGGGTTTCACACTCTGATTAAAGCTCAGACATTTCACTCCGTGTTTTCTCTCCAAGTTTGGACTTAGAAAATCTGTTTAGTAACACAGTTCTTGCTTGGAAACCTACTGTTGTTTTCTGAAATGGCAAACAACAATCTGACTGCAATGGTGCAAAACCTCAAGCACAATGCTGAGGTAGGGAGTAACGACAAACCTCCTTTGTTGATAAACGAGCTTGATTTTCCTGAGTGGAAGGAGCGTTTCGAAAGATATGTATGAGCGAAAGACATCAAAATCTGGTTGTGTATTGTTAAAGGATGCGGAGCTACTCCAGTACGTACGTTGACGATTGATACGTATTTGGCACTCACTGACGACCAGAAGAGATTTTTTGACTATGAAGAGAAAGCTATGTCAATGATAACGATGGCAATGTCACAATCTATACTTCATACGTTCCGTAAGAGAAATAGCTCGAAGGAGTTGTGGGATAGCATGATCGAGCGATATGAAGGAAATGCAATTTACAAGAAGCGACGACTCGAACGGTTGAAGACTCAATTCGTTGTGTTTAAAGCGTTAAAGAATGAATCATTTGATGACACTGTGAACCGTTTTTATCATCTGTTGAGCGAACTTGATAGAAGTCAGGAGGGTATCTACACTTAATTTGAGAAGGTTGAGAAGTTTCTGAATTGTCTTCCCAGATAATGGAATATGTATACCGCATTGATTAGAGAGGGTGTTCTCTACGAGGAGCTCTCATTGGAAGAAGTTATACAAAAACTGAAGGGTTATGCTTGGAATATGGAAGATCAAGCATCCGATTTCGAGAAGATCCAAGATCCTCAGTTATATAAAGCTTCAAAACCGACGGATAAGGGTAGTAATGGAGGAGCCGGTGTTGCCCTATATTCAGAGAATGAAGTTCCCTCTAGTGAACACGCCTTTATAAGCAACAATGTCAATTCAAGTGGAACAACAAATTCCAATCAAGGAATGTACTCTTCTAGTGGAGCTCAGAAATCTCAAGTAACAAGCTTGAACATTCCAAAGGTAGATGCAAGCTGTTTAAAGTTGATTGAAGAAAACATGAGCCTTTTGGCGTCCTTTATGACTGCCTACGAGAACTTCTGTCTTGGAAAGCTCGTTGAACCGTCAAGTCTCGATGAGGACTTTGATCAGATAGATCAAGACGAAATCGAAGAACTTGATCTACAACTCAATATGGCACTGTTAGTCCGTAGAGCGAAGAAGTTTCTGTTGAAGACGGGTAGGAAGTTCATAGGAGGTCAGACAAAGACTCGAATGGGAGTCGACATGTCAAAGGTGAAATGTCACAACTGCGGCATCTACGGGCATTTCGCACGTGATTGTCGGAAGCCGAAGATGGAAAGATCGACCAGAGAAAACTACTCTCAAGGAAACAACTCAAGACCTCACAACAATTCAGCAACTACTTCAAACTCAAGTGCTCGTCCAAGTGGTTCTGAAAATCTTACACCTTCAAGAAACAATGCTATGGTGGCTCAATCTTTACAAAAAGTGACTGAGCCTTACGACTGGGGTTGTGCATTGGAAGACATTTCAGGAGCTATTGTGTCACAAGCATTTATAGCTGAAATTGTCAACGAAGAAGTGTGTGAAGAGATTGTCGAAGAGACTAGCATTAAGGAATTTGCGGTTGTAGCTGAAGAAGTGTGTGAAGAGATTGTCGAAGAGACTAGCATTGAGGAACTTGCAGTTGTAGCTGAGGTTCTTGGGGAAGAGTTGAATTCGGGAAATGTTTCTGAGAATGAAGATAACCCGAATGAAGAGTCTGTTGAAAAGGCTGACAAAACAGAAGATGGAACAAAGGGAGAACGCTTTGAGTTCAACATCTCCACAGCTGAAATGCAGCAATTTGCGGATGCAGAAGCTAAAAGGTTGGAAGAAAAATCCGGAGAAAGCGAAGCGTGTGCTTTCATGGCTGGCATTGAGGTAAAATCATCTTCTGTAGATAAGCGATGTGCTAAATGTGTTGAGTTTGTCGCAAAGATAGATAGATATACACTTCATAACACAAACTTAATTGCAGATTTAGAAAAATCCAGAGAACTCATTGCTGTTTTGTCTAATTCGGATAAAGAACACCGAATTAAGATAAAAGCACTGAAAAATGATATCTCTGAATTTGAGAGACTTGTGGCTCAGGGAAATCTTAAAAATCAGGAATTAAAATCTGAACTTGAAATGAATCAAAATTGTGTTTTGGAAAAGAACAAAATCATTTTGGAAAGAGATAATCTAATTTTAGATTTGCAACGAAAGATTGAAAAGTTCAGGGATTCATCCGAAGTGATGAATTTCTGTATTAACAGCCAACGTCTCAAAGAATCTGCGGAAGAAATGTTCGGCATTGGTTATACTAAGGTGCCCCCTCCGGTAAACCATAACTATACATCGATGCCAAGCATTGATCCTGAATTGGCAAATTTTGTGCCAAGGACCCCTCTGACGGTTGAACCGCAAAGTGAGTCAGAATTTGAGCCAGATGAAGTTACTGACTCAGATCAGTCGAAGATGAGTCGAATTTCAAAGAAAAATGAGGTGAATCTTGAAAACATTGAAAATTTGATAAGCAATAAGATTTTGGAAATTTTCAATCAAGTTCAAAATGAGAAGTCAAAACCAAAGTCACGTGGGAAAACTAAAAAGGCTTTGAAAAATGTTCCTAAAACTGAGTTTGTTAAAGGGGAGGACTTTGTCAAAGAAGAAGTAAAAATCGAAAAAAATTCAAACTCTCAGTTTGTAAACCAAATTTTGAAAAATTCCACCAACGACTCATCATCTTTGACCACTCATGAGGAACGTCCAAAGAATGCTGCGAACGTTCGCAAATGCTATAAGTGTCGTGGGAAAGGACACTTAGCAGCAGACTGTCCAGATGACAGGGGTAAATCTCTTGTTGATCCTGATCAAAAGAAACCTTTTGTTGAAAAACCACAAAATGAAGTAGTTAATGTTGAAAAGAAAAACGGTAAAAATCTAAAGGTTGAGACAAACAAAGTGATTAAACAAGAAGTAAAACCAGTTGTCAAAACAAATGTTAATTCACAACAAAATCAGGATCACGGGAAGAAACCAGTTGTTATTAATCATGGTGAAGGATCGGAAAGTTCATTTCAAAGACATGATACTCGTGAGAAAACCCCTCACAGACGACAAAATCATGTTACTTTCCAAACACATGAGAATGACCAATGTTCTGGAGGTTCGAACAACAACTATGTTAGACCTCATGCACAAAACAGATTCGTGAATGACCGAAATGCGTCACCCCCCCCCCCCCCCGATTTCCAAATCAAAGACAGCATTCGGATAATCATCCACGATCATTCTCAAGACACGGTGATGTTCCTGGATTTGGTAGGAATTTTGAGTCACCCAGGAATCAAAATTACAGTTACCAAAACTATGGAAGCCGAGGTTATGGAAACTCTAGTTATACCAACAGGTCGTCAACTCCGTATAATCCACGATTTGCGGGGAGTCATTCCAACAATTTTCGAAATGGAAATGGAGGACACAATGGCAATGATGGTTATTTCAAAGAGTTTTCTTATGTTGATGAATCGGGACGACCCAAGACCATCATGGCCTGGGTCCCACATTCTAACTAAATTTTCTTGTTGGGGAGTGTAGGAGCAGCTGAAAAGGGCTATCTATATTTGGTATATCGATAGTGGCTGTTCCAGACACATGATAGGAAATAGAGAGTTATTGAACAATTTTAAACAAATTCGTGGTGGTTATGTGAATTTTGCCGGTGAGAAGGGTGATTACATCACCGGTGAAGGTTCTGTGTCAAATGGAAAAATTACACTGCATAAAGTGAACTACGTTGAAGAACTGAAGCATAACTTGATGTCGGTTTCTCAAATTTGTGATAACAAGTACACGATGTTATTCACTGATATAGCTTGCTTCGTTTTGCATCCGGGATTTGTTGTTCCTGAAGATTGGATCGTTATGAGGGCTCCAAGGGTGAATAACACATATGTCATGGACATGCGCCCGTTGGTTAACTCGTCTGCTCCAGTGACATGTCTACTTTCGAAGGTGACTGAAGATCAATCGTATCTCTGGCATAGGAGAATGGGCCACGTGCATCTGCGAAAAATGAACCACTTAGTGAAAAAGAACTTAGTGTTGGGGGTTCCTTTACGTAGTTTCAATATGCACAACAAATGTGAATCATGTGAAAAAGGAAAAATCAAACGAAAGCCTCATAAACCGAAAACAGTTAACTCAATCCAAAAACCACTTGAATTGCTTCACATGGATCTTTTCGGCCCGATCCATGTTGCTAGCATTGGTGGGATGTCTTATTGCTTAGTTGTCACTGACGATTTCTCACGTTATTCATGGGTATTTTTCTTAAAAACAAAGGATCAAACTGCTAGTATTTTAAGAGACTTATTCAAACAACTTGAGAAAAATTATTCACTTCCTGTTAAGAAAATCCGAAGTGACAACGGCACTGAGTTTAAAAATCATTTTATGGATGAGTTATGTCGGGAAATGGGAATAGTTCATCAGTTCAGCGCTCCATATGTTCCTCAACAGAACGGAGTTGCAGAACGGAAGAATCATACCCTAATTGAGGCGGCCCGAACTATGCTTTCTGAATCAAAATTGCCAATTTTCTTCTGGGCCGAGGCGGTAAACACTGCATGTTATGTGTTAAATCATGTGCTTACTGTCAAAAGAGAAGATAAAACGTGTTATGAATTGCTTGAAAACAAGAAACCGAACTTATCTGGTTTTCAACCTTTTGGGATCAAGTGTGTTATCAAACGCACCAAAGATACTCCTAAAATGGGGGAAGTTGGTGAAATTGGGTTCTTTTTGGGTTATGCCAATGGAACTCCAAACAAACGCGTTTATAACGTTAAGAAGCGTACAGTGGAGATCGTGTTTGATATAACTCCTTTGAGTTTCGATCCTCCACCGTCCGAGTTCGGTCCCAAAAGCGGTTATGATTATGATAAATTATTTGATTCATTTGATCTTCCTGATGTTTCAGAAGAAGATTCGGAGGTTATATACACACATCTTGTGAACAAAGATGAAGTGGATGCGAGCTGGAGAGCAAGTATTCCTACTAATGTGTCTTCGAATGTTCCAGTCGCTGATTCTTCAATCGTGAATGAAGTTGTTGCTGAGCAGATCCCCAATGCAGCTGATCAAACTACAAGTGGTGATCTTTACGTTGATTTTTCAGCATATCCAAATGTTAATGTGTCTTCTGGAAATGATCAAGCGTCTTGTAGTAATGCAAATGCTGAGGGGGAGATTCAATCGACTTTGGGAAACAATCTTCAAGCTCCAGCAATCCCAGTTCCAAGAACAAATATTCATCATCCTGTTGATAATATTATTGGGAATCCAAATGCGGGAGTGCAAACGCGAAGGAGTATTTCAGAGATGCAGTGTCTGTTCTCTGCTATCAAGAACGAAGAAATCTACAATCTTAGCCTACATGAATGTTTTATCTCTCAAATAGAGCCGAAGAACTATCAAATGGCTCTGAAGGATAATTCTTGGTGTGAGGCGATGCAAGAAGAGTTAGCTCAGTTCGACAAGTTAAAGGTGTGGAATTTGGTCGATCTTCCGAAGGGCCAACATGCAATCAACACGAAATGGGTTTTCAAGTGCAAGAAAGACGATAAGGGTGTCGTTGTCAGAAACAAAGCACGGTTGGTTGTTCAAGGCTTCAATCAAGAGGAAGGGATTGATTATACAGAAGTTTATGCACCGGTGGCAAGACTTGAAGCTATTCGTTTGTTTCTAGCCTTTGCTGTACACATGCGTTTCAAAGTCTATCAGTTGGATGTGAAAAGCGCGTTCCTTTACGGGAAATTGCATGAAACTGTGTATGTATCCCAACCACCGGGTTTCGAAGCTCCAGGATCTGACAACAAAGTCTATCTGTTGGACAAAGCTCTCTACGGTCTCCATCAGGCTCCTCGGGCGTGGTCGAGACTTTATCAAGACATCTATTGGAGCACGGGTTCTCGCGTGGCGCGATTGACTCCACACTGTTCATATTGAAGAAAGGGGGAGATTTTCTGATCGTGCAAATTTATGTTGATGACATAATTTTTGGTTCTTCAAATGAAGAATTGTGTCGTGAGTTCGAGGCGGTGATGAAGTCAAAATTTGAAATGAGCGCGATGGGCGAGTTATCCTTCTTTCTAGGTCTTCAAGTGAGTCAAGAAAAAACCGGGACGTACGTGCATCAGACAAAGTATGTCCACGAGATTCTCAAAAGATTTGGATTGGAAGATAGCTTACCCTATGACACGCCTCTCCCGACAAATCTCAAGCTTTCACCTGATAAGGAGAAAGATCCTGAAGTGGATCCGACTCTATATCGAGCAATGATAGGTTCACTAATGTATCTTACTGCTTCACGACCAGATATTATGTTCTCTGTTTGTTTGTGTGCTAGGTTCCAATCAACTCCGAAGGAGTCTCACTTGAAAGCAGTCAAGCGTATCTTCAGATATCTGAAAGGGACGCCTAAGCTTGGATTGTGGTATCCAGCTGAAGGTGGTCTGGATTTGATGGCGTATGCTGACGCAGATTTCGGAGGGTGCCGGATGAACATAAAGTCAACCTCTGGCGGCGCACAACTTCTTGGGAATCGTCTTGTCTCTTGGGAATGCAAAAAGCAAGTTGCTGTTTCTCTATCCACGTGCGAGGCCGAGTACATTGCTGCTTCAAGCTGTTGTGCTCAGGTCTTGTGGATTCAACAGCAAATGAGGGACTACGGTTTGAATTTTACTCGAACTCCTATTCTTGATCGATTCTTTGGATGCTTGCCCTAATCCTATACAACACATATATATAGACTAGTACTAAACTCGGACAAACAATCTACACCAAAACCCTGACTTTTGTCCCTAACATAAACCCCTGACCTTTTTCCTAGACATAAAACTTGGACAAAATGTCCCTAGGATAAAGTTGGGACTAACTTTCAACAAAAGTACAATAAAGACCCTAAAGAATGGGAGACATGCACTTATCACCTAAAGTGCCCTAACAAACTCCCCTTGGTCTTCATGTGGTCTTGAATTCTTCATTATTGTTGACTTTAACTTGGACTTCTGTTTTGATTAATACGGAACTGATAAGCGACAATTACCCGGCAGGAACTGCACTTACACATTTAAAATATCAATTTTTTACACTATGTACAGATGTGTGTGTATATATATATATCACAATTTTTACACATTTTTACCATTTAATCTTTTCTACTCTTTACATTACTACTCTCTACACTTTTATGCCAAAAAATATTCAAATGGAGGGTTCATCAAACCAAAAAAAACACATCCTTAAAGCCAAAAAAATTAGATCGAGAGTTCGATCAACCCAACCGTTGCAAAGTGACAACATAATATCCAATGTTTTAATCCCAAGCTCCACGAGCTCCAAACATGCCAATTCAAATTGTATCCAGCCAATTTTCGTTTCAAGAATCACCAATGGACCTATACGTGTATCGTGACCATAACACCCAATACTAAAACCAACTTTATCGTAACCCAACACGTATCCCTTCCAACTCGGAAGATCAAGTTGATAAAAAAGAGTTTCAAGAAAATGAAGAAGAAGAGCAAGAACAAGTAGACGAAGAAGAAGACACGGCGAGGTTGCCGCCAAGCCTAAACAACAATTCACAAACTAGGTGGGATGAAAGAATTGGACTGACGTGGAGGAAGTTGTTGTATGCAAGTCTTTTATTCATAAATCTGAAGACAAAAGAAGAGGAAATCAACAAAAAAAAGTTATTTGTTTTGGCGCAAAGTTCTCGAGCATTTTAGAGGTTTAGTTGGTGAAACCAATCAATCTGTTGACTAAGTCTATTGGAAGTGGAAGGATTTAAATAAAAATTAGTCGCTTAAACGTATGTTACTGACAAATGGTATAGTTTTAATTTCGTTGTTACTTTCTTTTATTTTAGTTACCCTTTACATCATAGTAAAAAAAAAATTTGAATTATAAATATGATATTGGCCGAGTGGAAGTTTGGATGTGGATGTTGTCACGACGGCTCTAACTCAATACAAGAAAAAGTACAAGCGAGGTTTCTCTCACTTGAATAATTAGGAGGTTGTATACCACCATGCTAAATGGGAACCTATACCATTGATGGGTGTGGTGAGGAGTTTAAAGGTGGTTACTACTCAAAAAGAACAAAATATATGAGTCGGGAAATTATTCAAGTGTGACGAATGGTTTTACAAACGCCATTTTGGACCTCAGCATGATTGAAGACCTTAACGAGGACAGGACACCGACAAGGCCACAACATGCGAGGAAGACAGTGGCCAAAGGTTCGTCTACAAAAGGAAATTTGGTAGACATCATCTTCGAGTAAAAGACAATGAAAGAGATGAAAAAATCATCAAAAAAGTGTATTCGTGTAACACCCCAACTGATGGTGGAAACATCGAAGTGAGATAAACGAGATTGTTCAAAACATCATGACGTACTAAAGTGACAATAATTTAAATAAACCAACTTCATTTCATTCATACTCTCAAAGTACATTGTTTTAAAGGAAAAAAATACAACAATTTGATCAAGACATAACCAACAAGTAAAAGATTACATAAATAAAAATTTAGGTGCGCTTCTAGTCCACCCTAAGTAGATGTCATGTGTGTCGAAGCTAATTTCCTGCAACATGTATTAAAGTATCCGTAAACATAAAATGGGTCGGTGAGCATACAAGTTTAGACTACATTGTACATATAATAAAAGTCCTAAATCCAACATGGTAATTGTATACTAAGTTTAACAACATAATAGTATTCATAAACTAACAGTCAAACCAAAGTGTCCACAAGTGTAATCTCGTCACTGGGGTGAACGAGACCGTTATGATAGAATACTTAACAATGACCACAAACGGGCGGTGTGCTACTCCTCGTAATACATGTTAAGGTAGGCTTGCAAAGTTAATGAGAAATTGTATGCATTTAAGTATAATCTAGCATGTATAAACATAACGTATGACAAATAGCATATTTGGTGGATTGAGTGTTTGCATAAGTTTGATTGTTTGCATTTTGTGAGTTTACTAAATTACACATGTTACACCCAAAGTGATTTTAAAGTGAAAATGGGTCACGTATATTCACAGTTTGCGAATGCTTTTCCATAATGGTGAGCTTTGATGTATTGGAAGGATGGAGCACCGAGGTTATCCTAAAATGGATAAACAAGTACTATGAGTATGAAGAATTTAGAGTTTGAAGGAATCTGGAAATCTAATAGTACGAAAATACATAAAAGTCTATCTTACTTGAATACTTATTTGGACACCATTTTAGTTGGTGTTTTTCATGAGTAAGACACTCATTGGAAGCCCAAGATAAAAAGTTCAGGACTTATATAGATTTCCACCACAACACATGACATTCAACCATGGATTGGTTGATATCATGGTTCGGTTTCGGATTGAATATTGTATGTACATATATATATATATATATATATATATATATATATATATATACATACATATACATATATAGGATAAGGATCGGTTAGGAACCACCCTTTATTGCAAGAACCGCGAGAACCAATGTGAACACAACCAAGAAGCACTCGAATCTGTAAATGCCGAAGTAAGTTTTCGTCTTTTCGACATGTTTTAACGAAATTTCGCTATCTTTTTAACACAGGTTCTTTGCATTTGTTTTAGATTAAGATGTATGGTAAAAGAGGGGTGCACAAAGATAGCGAGTTGGATAAAGACGGTGGCGTTATCTTTGAGAAAGACATGATCGAAAAGAAACCACAGAAGTTTTACCCGATTGACATGGTGAGAGGTAATTCAAACCCGTAAAAGATTCAAAGTACTTGAAAATTTTATATTTGTACTTAGGGGTGTGTAGATGGTGGTTCAGTTGGGTTTTACCTTTAAACATATCCGTAACCGCTAACTTCGGTTATGGAATTTCCTTAACAATAACAATAAACGAACTTCGGTTTGGTTAATCGGTTATGAGACTCCGTTATGGTTCGGTTTCAGTTAATTAACCGATCTAAGTTTAAACTAAATGAACATATTACACAATCATCCCCTCAGTTAGTCTTTTTTTATAAATTAAAAAAAGACAAAAAAGAGACACTTAAAATGAGTCAAATTTTATACAATAATTTTTTTATTATATAACATAAAAAGCTTTCGTATATGTGTTTTTTTTTTGTTTACGTAAGTAGAGTTTGATTCCGTGAACATGTCTTAATTAATTTTGGTTCAATTCAGTTAATCGATTATGGGATTCCTTTTCCATGACTGAGTTATCGGTTAGTCAAATAGTGGCTAATGTATGTGATGTAGGATAATGGGTATGATGTGAGATATGGTGGCTTGGGTCTAAGGCAGCTCGGAACAGCTGCGGCTCATTGCAAGCTCGATCCGATGGTGGCTAACTTCATGAAAGTCCTGTGCGGTCAAGAGATTTACCGGTATGATTTAATGCAACTCGGACATGATGCACCCGACCTCCCGATGGCGATGCTCACTAATTTGCATATCAAAAGATGTGAGTTCTAAATTCAAATTCCAATTCTAAACTGTCGATTTCTGGTTGTAGCTAATATTTTTTTTTGTAACACTGACATCAGGTGAGGAGATGTTGCTTGAATTCATTGAGAAAATGATGAATACAAAGGAGAAAGAACAGAAATCGGATGCTATGTGGTTAGACTTTAGTCAAAGATGGTTCACTCTCATGCACTCCACAAGGCCTTTCGTCTTTATACTTCATCTAATGGTGGGTGTTTTAAAGGAGGATGTAATCGGTATCGATGGTCTGGTAAGCTTTATATATCATGATACAATCGCTCAAAAACAAATGGAGAATGAACCAGGCACAACCAGGATATCTTAAAAGAGCTAAAAATGCCAAATCCCCGAAAAAGTGCAAAATGCATAAATCGTACCAAAAAATGGTATTTGTCATAGCCCTCGTTAGATATTTTGGTCTCTTTGCTGTACGGAAGTACTGACCTGATCACCAATTATCTAAACGTTGAAGAATAAAACGGATGAATTCAGTATACTCACCTACTATGATGAATCTTTGTGCATACCTTGATCGCGGGGGTATATCCTGAAGTGGGACACACTAGTATATCAGTAATAAAATTACCTTACTGTATCATACGGTAATGGTACTTGAAATGTTCATGCATTTTGTTTAAGTGGACAAACATACTGGTAATCGTCTTGGACTACTTTTCACGAAAAATTAAATAAAGAATGATCTAATAGTGTGAAAACGGTTTGATTGTGCTGATATGATCTTCTTACCAGTGATTCTCACAAAAATAGAGTGTTTATTATTTTTGTTATTTACTTGCTTTCAGAAAATATAAAAATACTAAAATAGTGTCTTTTTCTGTTAAAATTCTTAATGTACGGAAAACTGTTATTCTTGGAGGAATTGTTACTGATAGGGGGAGACGGTGTTAGAAAGTGAGTTCAAAATTTTAAAATCATGAGGTTCTTGTGTGTTGGACAAAAAGTTTTGCGTGTTGGTAATGAATTGAGATTGCTTAATTTGTGATATAATCTCTTGAATAATAATAATTTATTAAACTTTGTTGAAAAATTCTTATGGTTTCTCGAGATGTTTGTTTTATAGTACACAGATTGAAGCAGTATGTTGCTGAGAAGTTAAAGTGATGAGTTGCTGTGAAGAGATGAGAGTTTGATTGGATGCATGGTAGAACCTCCTTTCTACATTGCAAACAAGATTGAAGAGTTTGAAGATGGATATGCAAATGCTGAACTGGAGTTTACTCAAATGCTAACGTTTTGAAGATTTGGTGATTGGATTCATCAGCTTAGGGGGAGTCTGTTGCTGACAAAAGCTGTTAAAGCTGAAGCTATCCAAAGACCAAAGACAGTGCAAGATTACTTGAAGATTGCAAGATGACTGAAGACAAAGTTATTTTATGAAGCTATTGTCAAGGGGGAGTTTGTTGGTGCATATTTGTGACAACAGCTTAGATTTGGTCTTTGGATATCTTGTAATTAGTTAAACGATAAACGGTTAGCGGGTTTAGCTTTGTATTAGTGAATTAATAGAGTTTGGGCTAAACAAAACCTAGTTTGGGTCTAGTGGGACGAATTGGGCTTTGCCCATGTAGGAAACCCCAGCCCAAGTAGCAACCTTGTGTTATATAAACAAGGCTTTGCTTTAGGGTTTAGGTGAATCAGCCAAAAACAGTGTTAGAGAGAATTCGTGAGAGGCATTAGGGCTTTGGACGAATTTGAGTGTGGTTAGGGATCTTGATTGATTGTAATCAGTTTGATAGATAATCAATAAAGATCCAGTTTGATTGTGAATTGCTGATTTCTGTTTCTACTCGTTTCTGTGCAAATCTGGTCTAGAGGATTCCGCACTCTAGGTTAGATATACAATTCTGTGACGATCCATACGTCCAGGGCACCTACAATAAACGATAAGTCACCAATTATACACTCTGATATATCGTTGTCGACTGAAAGATTAAAGCAACACTTAATCGATGAAGGCATCGGTGAGGTACTAATTAAGGATTGTGAGCAGATTATGCTCTCAGAGTTTTCTGAACTTCAAGGGCAAGTTAGAATTCTTTGTGAAGAACGGTCTAATTTACTCGACACGTTAAGACAGCTAGAGGTAAGTTTAACATTCTTCATGTTTTGAGGTTAAAATGGTAATTTGGTTTGTTTTAAGTTGGTAAATTTTAAGACTCTTCAATACTATCAGGCTGCTAATATTGAAAATGAAGCATCTGGAGTACATGAAGGCAAGTATCAATTGACACAACACGCGTTTTCAGATCTTCAACGTTGAAAATATAGTGGTAAAATGCGACTCACTTTTTGTGTTATTACTTACTTTAATGCATTATAAAGTTATGAACATAAGTTGATGAATATTCAGAATGGAGTACGACAGAATCATCTGACAAAGCAAGAAAACGTCTGTTGGGTTCAGCAGACGTTCGAATAACTCAATCAGTGGTTTGAACATCTGTTTGACTTTTGGTCAACTTTGAAAAAGAAAGATAAGGTCGGTTTTTCAAAATGTCTGATAGAAACCTTAGTTGGGCTCAACAGACGTTTGAATAACTCAATCAGTGGTTTGAATATCTGTTTGACTTTTGGTCAACTTTGAAAAAGAAAGATAAGGTATGTTTTTCAAAATGTGTGATACAAACCTCTGTTGGGATCAACAGACGTTTGAATAACTCAATTAGTGGTTTGAACATTTGTTTGACTTTTGGTTAACTTTTAAAAAGAAAGATAAGGTCTGTTTTTCAAAATATCTGATAGAAACCTCTGTTGGGCTCAACAGACGTTTGAATAACTCAATCAGTGGTTTGAACATCTATAAGGTCTGTTTTTCAAAATGTCTGATAGAAACCTCTGTTGGGCTCAACAGACTTTTGAATAACTCATCAGTGGTTTGAACATCTGTTTTACTTTTGGTCAACTTTTAAAAAGAAAGATAAGGTCTGTTTTTCAAAATGTTTGATAGAAACCTCTGTTGGGCTCAACAGACGTTTGAATAACTCAATCAGTGGTTTGAACATCTGTTTTACTTTTGGTCAACTTTGAAAAAGAAAGATAAGGTCTGTAGAGGTGTTTTACGTGATAGTTGCGGCGGTGAAAAATCTGTTGAATAATAAGTGAGTTTTTGTTTTAAACTAATTAGATCTTTACGATATTTGTATAGATTTTTAGGTTTTGAATGACATTTTATTGAATTTGTTTTAAATTGGAGGATCCTCATCTGTCAATTATTTCTTCAGTCATGGGAGGACCTGGATACGCAGGACGTGTATAGCTTTGTCTATCTATATTTCATCTGTCAGTTATTTCTTTTTGTATAATTTGGTTTAGCCTTAATTTTGTACATTGGTAATGTTTACTAATCTATACTTGATTTGATTGATTTTGATTAAATGATGGTTGGGCGTTTACAGTCAAGCACAAGTTCAGACCTTATTTTGATGCTACTACAAAGGTATGCTCTTATGGAGATTGGATCTTAATGGATTAATTTGTGTTTATAGGTTAATTTGCGATATTCGATAACTGTACTGAAAGCCGAATAAAACAAGAATATGGGTTCGTTTAGTTTTTGGTTTCAGTTTTAATTTTTGTTGTTAATGAATCTAATTTTGTATGTTCCTATTCTCAACTCCTAAATGTTCCAACAAATTATGTTAATGTTCGAACATTGTAATCTTTGTAATGTAATCGAACAGGGCACGAGGCATACCGGTGGTACGCGGAGCTTGGTTTGTTAGCGTAATAAAGAAAGTTTAGTTTATTAGGTTATTTTGGGCTTTGGCCCGTTAGCTAGTAAGCCCGTAGCCCGGCTATATAATGTTTATTTTCTTTTCTTTTGTAGACAATGCTTTCTATTGAATAAACCCTAGCCACTTTTGATCCTCTATGTTCTATACATGTTTATCGATTAACATGGTATCAGAGCGCAATTCGATTCATGCTTATTAATCTGATTATCAAAAGAGTTTATAGCGAGTATTAGTTTAACAAATGGAACATTCTTGGATTTACGGTGAAGTTCGCATTGGTAGCGTTGGTTTTTTGCTTTTGGTGAAATTGGCTTAGTCGACATCCTCATTGGTATTCACTCTTTGCACCATTAAATTTATTATTTGTTGTTTGTTTGGATTGAATCAAAGACTACGTACGGTGACATCATCCTTGGTATTTGTTTGCTTATTTCAATTGAGTGGTGCATAGGATATTGAAATTTGGTATTTGTCAGCGGCTACTTTAGTTTTAATCTTGAAATTTGGTTGAAGAGTATTGTAAGTTATTGATTTGGTGCATAGGATATTGTGAAGTATTCTTTTGGTGGAGTTTCAAATGGTGATAAATCATGGTGTAGAAATTCATTAGTTTGTTATTTTGACACAGTGGTTGAACAATTGTAATTTTGGGTTCGAGTTTGGTTGGTATTGGAATTCGTATTTCGTTCGTATTGGTTGCTTTCGCTACTGGTTCGTATTTGCTTCCGCTGTTGAGTTTGGGTTTTTATGAAAAGTTAGTTTGGACGAAAAGGTAATCTTCATTCGACTTGATTGGTTGGATTTGGATTTCGTATTTGGTTGCTTGCATTTGTCTCGTTGTTCTGATTAGGTTTCAATTGTTTTTCATCATGGATAGTTCTCTTTTAGATCCACAGGTTTTTGAGCAATTCAGACTGTTTCTAAATTCATGCATGTCTTCGACTAGTACCTCAGGTATTCCTTCATCCTTTTGGATTTTGGATTCTGGTGCATCTCATCATATGTCACCCTACTTGTCATCTTTTGTATCTTTGACATCTAGTTCATGTGCGTCTGTTATGTCTGTGAGTGCTACATCGATGCCAATAGAAGGCGTTGGATCTGTTGTTACTCCACATATATCTCTCACTAATGTCTATTATATTCCAAATCTTGCTTTAAATCTTGTATCGGTTAGTCAGTTGTGCAAATCTGGTTATTGGGTGTTCTTTTCGGATTCTGTTTGTTGTGTATTGGATTCACGTTCTATGAGGGTGATTGGGACCGGTCGTAGGGTCGGTGAACTTTATGTCTTGGATAGTCTCAAAGAAATTGATGTAGCTGCATCTAGTGTTGACTTGTCTTCTTTTCGCTTGAGTCGTTCATCTCCAGATTTTTATCGGTGGCATTCTCGTTTGGGACATGTATCAGCATCGCGTTTAAAGTTTTTGGTTTCTACAGGTGCTTTGGGTCAATTGAGCACTTGCGATATTTCTGATTGCAGTGGTTGCAAACTTGCTAAGTTCTCTGCTTTGCCTTTTAAAAAAAGTATATCTTGTTCTGCTGCTCCTTTTGATATTGTGCATTCTGACGTGTGGGGTCCGTCACCAGTCTCCACTAAGGGTGGGTCGATTTATTATGTTTCTTTCATAGATGATTATACTCGTTATAGTTGGGTGTATCTTATGAAGCGTAAATCTGATTTCTTTGACATTTACAAAGACTTTAGAGCCTATATTAAGACACAACATTCGGCTGTGATAAAGTGCTTCCGGTGTGACCAAGGGGGTGAATATACCTCTAATGCTTTTAGACAGTTACTTTCGTCAGATGGTACAATACACCAGTCATCTTATACCGATACCCCTCAGCAGAATGGTGTTGCTGAAAGGAAACACCGACATCTTATGGAAACTGCTCGCTCGTTTCTTCTATCTGCTGATGTTCCGAGTGTTTTTTGGGGAGAAGCACTCCTAACTGCCCAACATGTGATTAATCGGATCCCTACTGCTCATAATTCTGGGAAGTCTCCTTTTGAGAAACTATATGGCGAGCTCCCTGATTACGGTGAATTAAGGGTTTTTGGATGTACTTGCTTTGTTCTCCGTCCTCATGTTGAACGAGACAAATTATCAAATAAGGCAGCCTTATGTGTATTCTTAGGTTATGCCAGTGGTTCAAAAGGGTATGGCACTGGACAGAAAGGGTATCGTTGTTTTGATCCTGTAAGTAAGAAGTTATATGTTTCAAGGCATGTTATCTTCCTCGAGCATATTCCATTCTACTCTATTCCATCCACATCGCACAATGTAACGAAGCCAGATCTCCTTAATATTGATCCTTTTGTTTGTGACATTGATGCATCAACATCGTCTGATGTTCCATCTACATCTACTGAACCTGATGGGCTAGTAGAACCTGATGGGTCAGTTCAAGACACCCACACTTCGTCAGACACAACTTCAGGTCCAACTATACCTGAGACAACTCCTTCATCTGTTGAGACAGCTCCACCTCTAAGGAGGTCCACTCGTGAATGTAAGTCCACCAAGCTACCAGATTTTGCCTACTCTACTTACTCGGCTTCGTTTGCTTCCTTTATCTCAAATATACATCATCTATCTGAACCTGCATCGTATAGAGAGGCTGTCTCTAATCCTCTTTGGCAGAATGCTATGGCTGAAGAGCTCAGTGCTCTTCATCAGACACAGACGTGGGATTTGGTTCCGCTACCACCTGGTAAATATACAATTGGTTGTCGTTGGGTATATAAGATTAAAACAAAGTCTGATGGGTCAGTTGAGCGATATAAGGCCAGACTTGTAGCAAAAGGATACTCTCAAAAGTATGGTATGGATTATGAGGAGACATTTGCCCCAGTGGCAAAAATGACTACCGTTCGTACTCTCATAGCTGTTGCATCTGTTCGTCAGTGGAAGATTTGTCAAATGGATGTCAAGAATGCCTTTCTGAATGGTGATCTCCATGAGGAGGTCTACATGACTCCTCCCCCGGGAATTGCTCATCAGCCCGGTGAAGTTTGTCGGCTTCGGAAAGCTCTATATGGCCTCAAACAGGCCCCCCGTGCCTGGTTTGAGAAGTTCTCTACAGTCATTACTTCCCTTGGTTTTGTTCCTAGTAATCACGATTCAGCATTATTTACTCGATGTACGAGTGCAGGACGCATTCTTCTGTCTCTATATGTGGATGATATGATTATTACAGGAGATGATTATGAAGGTATTGAGTCCCTGAAGCGTGACTTAGCTCACCGTTTTGCTATGAAGGATTTGGGCATGTTACGGTATTTTTTGGGTATTGAGGTGGCACAGTCTCAGAAAGGATACCTCCTTTCTCAGACAAAGTATATTTCTGATTTGTTTCAGCGGGCAAGGCTTACTGATAACAAAACTGTAGACACTCCTCTTGAAACCAATGCACGGTATTCTCCTACTGATGGTGTTCCTTTATCTGATCCGAGCCTATATCGTACTATTGTAGGCAGTTTGGTTTATCTTACAGTTACTCGCCCTGATATAGCTCATGCCGTTCATGTGGTTAGTCAATTTGTTACTGCTCCTACTTCTGTTCACTGGGGTGCTGTTCTTCGTATTCTGAGATATCTCCGCGGGACTCAGTTTCAGAGTCTCCTGTTTCCTTCGACATCTTCTCTTGAGTTGCGTGCCTATAGTGATGCTGATTGGGATAGTGATCCTAATGATCGTAAATCCACCACTGGTTTCTGTGTTTTCCTTGGAGATTCGCTAATCTCATGGAAAAGTAAGAAACAAGATGTTGTTTCTAGATCTTCTACTGAGGCTGAGTATCGTGCTATGGCTGTGACTACATGTGAGATTGTTTGGTTACGTTGGCTTCTTGCAGATATGGGAATTAACATTTCTCAGCCTACTCCTCTACATTGTGATAACAAAAGTGCTATGCAGATTGCAAAGAATTCTGTTTTTCATGAGCGGACAAAACATATTGAGATTGATTGTCATTTTACTCGTCAACATCTTCAGCGTGGGACAATTTCGCTTCCTTTTGTTCCATCAGCCTTGCAGATTGCGGATATTTTTACGAAGGCTCAATCGACATCTCGGTTCCGGTTCTTATGTGACAAACTCTCAATGCTCATTACTGTTGCATTGTGAGTTTGAGGGGGGATGTTAGCGTAATAAAGAAAGTTTAGTTTATTAGGTTATTTTGGGCTTTGGCCCGTTAGCTAGTAAGCCCGTAGCCCAGCTATATAATGTTTATTTTCTTTTCTTTTGTAGACAATGCTTTCTATTGAATAAACCCTAGCCACTTTTGATCCTCTATGTTCTATACATGTTTATCGATTAACAAACGAAAACATTGAGAAACAAGAACCACAACCGTTGGATGCTTACGATGTCGTTAGCGATCTTTCCGTTGATGGCAAAGGAATTGCATGGGACATGCAAGATCCAACTCAAGAAGCACTCGAATCTGTAAATGCCGAAGTAAGTTTTCGTCTTTTCGACATGTTTTAACGAAATTTCGCTATCTTTTTAACACAGGTTCTTTGCATTTGTTTTAGATTAAGATGTATGGTAAAAGGGGGGTGCACAAAGATAGCGAGTTGGATAAAGACGGTGGCGTTATCTTTGAGAAAGACATGATCGAAAAGAAACCGCAGAAGTTTTACCCGATTGACATGGTGAGAGGTAATTCAAACCCGTGAAAGATTCAAAATACTTGAAAATTTTATATTTGTACTTAGGGGTGTGTAGATGCTGGTTCAGTTGGGTTTTACCTTTAAACATATCCGTAACCGCTAACTTCGGTTATGGAATTTCCTTAACAATAACAATAAACGAACTTCGGTTCGGTTAATCGGTTATGAGACTCCGTTATGGTTCGGTTTCAGTTAATTAACCGATCTAAGTTTAAACTAAATGAACATATTACACAATCATCCTCTCAGTTAGTCTTTTTTTATAAATTAAAAAAAGACAAAAAAGAGACACTTAAAATGAATCAAATTTTATACAATAATTTTTTTATTATATAACATAAAAAGCTTTCGTATATGTGTTTTTTTTGTTTACGTAAGTAGAGTTTGATTCCGTGAACATGTCTTAATTAATTTTGGTTCAATTCAGTTAATCGATTATGGGATTCCTTTTCCATGACTGAGTTATCGGTTAGTCAAATAGTGGCTAATGTATGTGATGTAGGATAATGGGTATGATGTGAGATATGGTGGTTTGGGTCTAAGGCAACTCGGAACAGCTGCGGCTCATTGCAAGCTCGATCCGATGGTGGCTAACTTCATGAAAGTCCTGTGCGGTCAAGAGATTTACTGGTATGATTTAATGCAACTCGGACATGATGCACCCGACCACCCGATGGCGATGCTCACTAATTTGCATATCAAAAGATGTGAGTTCTAAATTCAAATTCAAATTCCAATTCTAAACTGTCGATTTCTGGTTGTAGCTAATATTTTTTTTGTAACACTGACATCAAGTGAGGAGATGTTGCTTGAATTCGTTGAGAAAATAATGAATACAAAGGAGAAAGAACAGAAATCGGATGCTATGTGGTTAGACTTTAGTCAAAGATGGTTCACTCTCATGCACTCCACAAGGCCTTTCGTCTTTATACTTCATCTAATGGTGGGTGTTTTAAAGGAGGATGTAATCGGTATCAATGGTCTGGTAAGCTTTATATATCATGATACAATCGCTCAAAAACAAATGGAGAATGAATCAGGCTAGTCTAATGGCGGAGATATACTTCATCTAATGATGGGTGTTTTAAAGGAGGATGTAATCGGTATCGATGGTCTGCTAAGCTTTATATATCATGATAGCAGGCTTGTGTTGTTGACTATCTGACTTCTTCACTATAGACCTTTGACTTCTCATCTTTTTTGTTTATCACGGCTTTGATGATAAACTACCTGTAGACAATCTTTTTCACCTTCAGGTACAATCTTCTTAAAACGCAGTTGTCGAATTAGGGTATGTCGTGTACAATTGTTTATCTATTTTTGATATTCATCTGATAGAAAGCTTATCTGTTTTTCGTGAAATCTGTATTTCTGGTGATATATATGAAATCTGTATTTCTACATCGATGCAGCGCCGCTCATTCTTAGCGGCCCAAATCATTAAGGCGATGATCGGCTTCTGGTACCAAGGTAATTAAAGCGATTAGCATGCTCTAATCCTTCATCCGCTTTGAGCATTTAGAAATCATTTCAACTTTGGAGGTAATATATAATTATAACCAATCTCCTTATTTGATTACTATTTTTTATTTTTGTATTTTTCTTTTGGTCTAATATTGTGATTAAACAGATTCAAGAGAGAAGTTAAGGTGTAGCATTATTACTCAACTGATTCATCAGATAAGATAAGCAACGGCAACAAAAAGAGTAGATGTTTATGCAAGCTTCAACAGGTGATTCTAAGTTACTCAAATACTAACCATGATTCTTTTTTATTAAGATTTCATATCTAATTAAAAATTGGAATATGAATTGACGATCGAAAATATATTATATAGCAATAATACGTCTTCACAAAAGAGTGGGCAATCTCAAGTACGAACTATATTTGTAAGGGGATTTGGTATCGATGACGGTTTTGACGATGTATGGCTTACATATCATAATTCCACAAGTCTCTTAGTTATACATTCAGGTATTATTATTAAAAAAATTGGTCTATTGCACAGGTTAAGAGTAGCCTTGAGGAGCACTTTAGGAAACATGGAGAGATTTCAAGGATGGCTATTCCTAAAGATTTTGAATTCGGTGCTCTTAAAGTGTATGTTTTTGGATATATAACATTAAATTTATGTATTTTGATCTTTGTTCTAATAAATTTATGATGATGTTGGTGGTGTTCGCAAACAGATGGTGCAAATCGGTGAGTTAGTTGAACTCCCATTAAGGCATCCGCAGGTTTTCAAGTCTATCGGCGTTAAACAACCAAATGGTATTCTGCTTTACGGGCCTCCCGGTTCTGGACAGACTTTAATAGCCCGTGTTATAGCTAACGAAACCGGTGCTTTATTTTTCTGCATTAATGGGCCAAAGATCATGTCGAAAATTGTTGTTATCGAAAATGTAGGTGCTGACCTGGCAGCTCTATGCACCGAGGCTGCACTCCAGTGCATCAGAGAGAAAATGGATTGATCGATTTAATATGCTTGATTTAAAAAGATTTGCAAAGGAGAGCCAATATATATTATGTGTGATTTTTAATATGCAGGTCAGAATATCAATTACGTTTAAGCAACCGTTGATCATTTCTACAAACCAACCCTTAAAAATAAAATGCATGTTGTTCACCTATTGCGAGCAAAACTATAAGTAAACATTTTTAAATCTACTCAAATAGTGTATAATAGTGTGGGTATAACTTTTTTCCGCCTTTTCCTTGCGGAGATGACAATTTCGACCCATTTGCCTTTACAAGGGTCGAGTTGGGTTGTGTTGTCTGGTACCTGAAACGTTGGCTATGTCTATAATCACTAACGTGTCAAATGGGTAAAATAAAAAAAGAGCTTAAAAGGTAACGGGATGAATTCGCTCAAAGTTATTTCTATGCTTCGTATAGAACATCTTTGATTCATTAAAGAAAAAAATATATAAGATGTTTAAGTTATTTTAAAATGTGTTATGCATTGTTTTCTTATAAACTACCCGTGTTTGCACACGGGTCTTACCACTAGTTCTTTTAAAAAATCAAACTCGTTGCCTGCCTCAAGCCTTTTCCGCACACCCGACCCGCTTCAATGGCGGTCATGTTGCCACACCAACCCGAGTACCACACACCCCTACACGCTAACGCCCCGATCACCCTAAACACCATGAACAAGGAGTGGGACTAAGGGTGGAGCCGGATGGGTTGGTTTAGTTAATAGAAAATAGTATTACTTGTGTGTATATTGTTATAAATATATTTTTTATAAATTTAAATTAGTATATTAAATTAAAGGTTTATTCATTATATATTTAACAGTTCATAACTTTTACTATATACTTTATAGCTTTAAAATTTTTAACTGTTAGATTTCCACTCAATGAAAAATACTTAAATTATAGTTACGTATTGTATTAAAGGAAAACAATTCATATATTAAGTTTCTTTTTATTTCACTGAAGTTGCTCAAAAAAGTTTTATTCTTAAGTTACTTAAATTGCGTTTTGAGTTTCATTATTGCCCAAACTAAAATGGGTTTTTTTTTTTCATTTGGTGAACCAAAATGTAGTAAATCTATGAGTCAACAAAGTTTTTTTTTCAGTTCAAGGATCGAACTAGCGATCTCCGCCTACTCGCCTAATCTCTCATCATCAACAGGTGTCGTAGAAAATAATGGGGAGCAGTGGCGGAACCAGAACTTCTTTGTCAGGGGGTCATCATAAGACTCTCTTTTCTACCGGCTACAACTAGAGAGTCTAAAACATGTTTTTTCCTGGAAAAATCTCATACTGTACATATAAAAATCTTACAAATTTCTGTCAGGGGGGTCAGCGGACCCTCTTGACCCCCTGGTTCCGCCCCTGATGGAGAGAGCAGGAATCAAACTTGGGTTCCTTATTATTTAGCAAGATAAAACATGATCTATGTATAAATATAAAAAGTTCAATTTATTACTCCCTCTGTCCCATTTTAGATGTCATGGGACCCATATTCACACAATTTAAGAAATATTTGAGTATTTTATTTTTTGGGTTGTAAAATGACAATAATGTCCTTAGAAATGACTATTAAATTGAGACAACCAAAATTGGAAGTTTGTAATGGTAAGGGCAAAACTGGAAATTATATTTACATTTTTTGAAATGACAATTAAATTGGGACAACCAAAAGTGGAAATTTGGACATTTAAAATGGGACGGAGGGAGTATTTATTTGTGTTAAAAAAAAGTAATCATTATTTGATTAGTGACACTTCAATTTCTGATCTAAAACCTGTCACACAATTAATTACCCGAAGAGACACACTATGCCGCCAAAAATATTTGCATGTGAATAAGCAGCTCCATTGTTCATGTTCATCTGACTGTTTGTGGCTTTATGCTTCTGCAAAAATGAAAAACAAACGTAAATTAACATAACATCCCTGATCCATTTTCATCAACCTATAATGCATTTTTTTTAACCTTTTGGTCGTTTTGCAGCAAACACTCTTTCTAAAATGGGATCCGGCAACTGTACTCCACCACCAAGTACCAACTGTTCACCAGAAACTGATCAGAAGTCAAGCAAGAGGATCAAGACTAACACAACGGCTAAGTTCAAGCCCAAAGTTTCTTGCAGGAGAGTTTTGGATTTTGGATCCATTCGGACAAAAACCATGACTATTTACACTAAAGGAGGTTATCGCTTTACCCGCCGAGTGAGGGAGTATATCGAACATAGTTCCTCTTCATCTTCGTCCAGTAAGAGAGGCCATTGCATCATCAGTCAAGTTGGTACGTACGTAGTGTTTTTAATGTGATACATAAGTAACGTAATGCTTTAAATGTGATACATTTTGATTATATTCAAGTGCATTATTAGTTCATTTCAATGTGCTCATATGCATGGTTGCAAAAGTCGCTAGGCGTACTATAGTTGGAGTTGGGAGTACTCCAGGGGCGGACCTAGGCAGAGGTCTGAGTGGGCGGGCGCACCCTTTAAAGAAATTAATTTTAGTGTATTTAATTTTATAGGGTAAAATTCCGATCGCACCCCTTGAAAATTTGATTAAACCCCGCTCGCACCCCTTAAAAATATTTTTTGGGTCCGCCATTGGAGTACTCGTTCTAGCGCCTAGACAAAGAGTATTCGGGCCTCGGCAGCCTACTTGTAGTGAGTATTCGGCCTCCGAGACCTTTTATTTACAACAATGCCCATATGTGTATGTATATATTTTTGGATTGACAAAAAGGAAGATTTTGCCTAAAAAGGTATAAAAAGAAAATCAACACAGTGTATTTTAACACATTGTGTCTTAATTTTTTAGGCAAGGCCTAAAAATTGAACACAACATGTGTTGATTTCATGTTTACACTTTTTAAGTGACATATGCTTTTTAGCATAACTCAACCCTATATAGGTGTGCGTGTGTGAACATGGATCTAAAGTATTGCATGTAAATTCATGTTATTTGTTTGATTTTAAAGTATTGATTATTTGATTATGTACATCCATAAAAGGTAACAAATGCAATGAGAAAGAGGAAGAAGAACGGTTGAAGGAAGAGCAAGAGTTATTCAAACAAAGGGCTTCATCCTTCATCTCGTCCATGCGTTCTGTTCAAGGTAATCACCGTTTTAGTAATTTAAGCTATATATGTTTTCATAATCCATCAACTATATTATAAAATTGCCTGACAGGATTTTAAAACTTTTGCACTTAATTTGTCATCAAAGTGTATTGAAAATGTTAGATTTGAACAGGATATAGGCCTTTCATGCGCTGGAAAGGTTCTGTTGTGGACTCAGTTGTCGGCGTTTTCCTAACCCAAAGTGCATCAGACAGTTCATCAAGGTAAGTTTAGTTATAAGTTAGCCGTGCTACTTGATTCATATATTTGTTGTCATGGCTAATTAATATATACTTTAATTCTTATGCAATCCTGGTTAGTTCTGCATTCATGTATTTGGCTGCAAAATACCCCAATCAAATCACAACGGGAGACCACACTGAACATGCCATAGACTGGAACGCAGTAAGAACAGCACAACATTCTGATATCTCTAATGCCATCGAAGAAAGAGGGATGAAGAACAAAATCGCACAACGAATCCAAGTAAGTAAGAGCACAAATATGTGTGGGTGTGTGTGTGTCTGTGTAGAGAAAGGGGACGTTCATTTCAGAACCAATAATTAATTTGTACCTATTTGTTTCGAGTGTGGTGCACCCCATGTTTCTCTCTCCCACTACCTCTAAATTTATTTTGTGCACTATGTATAAGGGCATTATGCGGTTCTAGTGGTTCTTAACATTATGCTGGTTCTGAAAAGAATGCATATATATACATAAGAATGAGTGTTGTGTGGTGCAGGAGTTCCTTCATCGCATACATGATGACAAGACTGGGCTTATTGATCTTGAGTGGTTAAGAAGCGCCACAGCTGAAGAAGCAAGGTAAGATTCCACTGAATTAATTTGGTATAATCATGGTTTGATCCGTAAGCAAGAGAGTTGATTATATATACCTGCAGGCATTACTTTATGGAAGTATATGGACTGGGATTGAAAAGCACAGAATGTCTACGGTTATTGACACTACGACAACGCGCATTCCCTGTACGATTCTTTATCTTTATGAATAGTAATTTAAATTCTTAGTCTTCAATTTGGGATGGGAATGCCAATCATATGACGAATTGTAACTTCAATGGTTTGTTTCGTTACAAGGTTGACCGACATGTATGTAGAATAGCAGTGCGTTTGGGATGGGTTCCGATTAAAAAGCTTCCTGATGGTGTTCTCTTACATCAGCTAAAAGAGTGAGTGTGAATCTCATTTCAGTTATCCGTTGTATATATAGATGCATTAATTTTCTATTGTAACCACTTAATTTGTGCTAGGTACCCTAATACGGATCATGTCCAAGAGTATCTTTCACGAAGGCTGTCTGTCCTTGATGTCGACACATTGTACGTAATTCTCTCTAATGACTAACTTATACTACTACGATACCATCCGAACAAACTGATATGTGATGCAATTCAGACACGAGCTTCACTACCAGATGATCTCTTTTGGAAAGGTACGTTATAACCAATTAGATTTTGAACTAAGAACGGTCATTATATATACATTTGTGAAAATAAAGAGAAACCCCTACTGAGAAGAATATCACACAGGTGTTTTGCACCAAGAAGAAACCAAATTGCAATTCTTGTCCGTTGAAGAATGAGTGCAAGCATTTTGCTAGTTCATCGACAAGGTATTGGTTTCCCACTTGTTCTTGTTTACATTGCATACATCTTATAGTTGTCCTGATTTGCAATGTGATATCTTTTGTTCACTACTAGAAAAAGACCTTTATTGACACACAAACCATGACAAACTAATTTTATGACATGTAAATGCGTGTCATCAACGAGTGTTATAAAAGCGTGTCATAAATACGCGTCATAAAAAGATGCTGACACGCATGGTGTGTCATTAAAGGTCTTTTTTAAGTAGTGGTTATATTTTGATCATCTTTGTTTCCGGCGATGACTTGAATTATAGCATAAAAATTATATATGAATCATCTTAGCACCAATAACTCACAGTTGTTGCTTAATGATGACACAGTGGCGGTGAAAACTCATTTGTTCCAACTACACCCACTCAGTCTCCATCACCTGAGCTGGAAGATATTGAAGATCTTTGCCTCAGTCCTATGACTAGAAAAATTGCAGGTCGATCGAGGACAAAACACCAAGTGTAAGTATCCCATTTTAATTTATTACTGTTTCTCTCTCATTATGGGAATACTTGTCCTGATCGATCAGTGTATATGCGCAATGCAGCTACGAGCTTCAGGATACACATCCTCTTGTTCAACAGGTCGGTGACTTCCGGCTTTAGATAGGATTACAAAAATATTTGATATGATTATATACATGGTTTGTGTTGCAGTTAGACAAACGAGACCAGAATGATAAAAACCCTTACTTACTTGTTGTATGGCCACCAGGTGGGTAAAATTGTTATTTTAGATTTAGAAATTAAAAGTTTCTTTCTACCTAGTTATTCCATCTTCGCAACCTTTAATTTAACTTAAATTGCATTTACTTCTTTGTCCTTTAGTTGAGGAATCAAGTGGTTCGCAGGAAGAAGAAACATTGTTTGGAACGTTTTTGGTATGTGTGAAAGATCGTTCGATAATAAACAAAATAACATATACAGACTTCAAGCTGGCAACATATACTTATGAATGAGTTGATTATTCTAATCTCCAAACTTGTTTTAGTTTAAAAATTTACACTATTTTGTATTACAAAATTGACACATATAAAATTGTTTGCTTGTCCGCCCAGCCCTGTCTGGACTTTTTCTGCCACTTCTAACCGTTGCATATAAACAGGTTCCATGTCGAACGGCCACAAGAGGTTCCTTTCCACTCGATGGAACGTACTTTCAGATTAACGAAGTATTTTCCCTTCTCTTTTAATTTGATTGATTACGTGGTACAATTAAATGGCATATAATAATATATATGGTTCATATATGCAGGTGTTTGCCGATGATAATACTAGTAAAAACCCAATCGCTGTGCGCAGGAAGTTGCTTTTGAGTTTAACCACAAACACACTTTATTGTGGAACCTCTATCTCAAATATATCCGAAGGTAATTAATCTCCATATTTTTTTTTGAACAACCAATATAATCTACTCTCTAATTATATATCGCTGTCCACTGTGGGACTCGAACTCTTGTCCTCATGGGGAGAGACACCATTTCCATATATGTATATGGTTGTGGAATTGGCTAAAAATGAGATTTTGCCTAAAAAGTCCAAAAAAAAAAAAAAGAATTTAACACATGGTGTCTTAAATTTTTAACATGTTATAAGCTTACCAATGTGATTAAAAAAAAACCCAACACAATGCCTAAAATTTAAGACATTTATATGTGTGTGTGTATGAGGTGTAGCATAGTAGTTGATGATAACTTCTATATTATCTAAACCAGGGATTTCATATGAGGAAACACAAGAATGCTTTTTGAAAGGTAATTTTAAGACCTACACATAACACATTATATATTAATTGCTGATATTTTCGCACGCACACTCTCGGCTTGACTTGATGTTTTGTGCAGGATATGTTTGCATCCGTGGATTTAACATAAAGACCAGGGAACCGACGTCTCTGCATTGCCGATTTCATCAACCTCTTACCCAAACTAAAACCGTAAAGCACTACAAGAAAAAACACTTGTTGGGACAAAACCTATAGGGAGGACAAAAGTTGTCCCTATAGAACTACCTATCGGGACGACATGTCAGATTTATGTATTTCCTTTTGTTTTATCCTTGTTTGAGAACTATTATTGTAATTATTAGAGAAAAACTTTATTATTATTATTATCATTATTATTACAAATATCATTTATTATTAATATATATAATTTTATAAATAATATAATAACTTTTATTATTTTTATTAGATAACAAAAAAATAATAGTTATTATTATTAATATAACTATCATTATTATTAATAATAGTAAGAAAATGTTCACTTGTACATGTATATGTATATGGGTATAATTATCGTAAAATATAGTATCGTATAGTGTCGTTTCGTATCGTGTCGTGTCATATAATATCGTGTAGTATACTATTGTATACTATAATGGTAGAGTATAGTATAGCATCGTGTCGTATACAGAAGATAAACAAGAAGATATGAATGAAAAGAAATTTCATCATCAGAGTATAGTATTCCATTATTGTCAACGAAAGGTGTTTAGAATGATCAATGGTCCATTAGGATGGGTGATGGGCCAATTAGGGTTAGTGATGGCCAACTAAAGAAGATAAACAAGAAGATATGAATGAAAAGAAATTTCATCATCAGAGATTCATTAACCTTCATGGATTTTGTATCCATGGAGTTCTTACATCATAGACTCGTGACGATCTGAACTGATCAATACCACTCCAAACTGAATCGATATCCAACGAATGCTTGTGGCAACGTATGACCGCAACGCAATGCCTGTGGCAATGTACTGCCCATCAAATTCCTATGGCAATGTACATCAGTCACCGGACAACTAGACGCAGCAAGTATCGTCACCGTCACGCACCGTTTGACACGACAACCATTTTCATCTTCTTCTTCCGCTACTCCCGTCCCTGAGCAAAACGAGCCAAAGAGTTATCTCGATTTTCACCAATGCTTCTCGTTAGTTTGTTTTATTTCAATATCTAGGGTTTAGTTTATGATATGTGATGCTGCATATGGACGAGGATTTTTAACCGATTCAATCGCTGATGAGAATGAGAATAATTTAATTTTTATTTGTTATCATTTTTGTTAATATTTTTTTTTTCCTAATTCAAAGTAAATGTGTGTGTATATATAATTAGTGATACTCTTTTAATATTAACAATTGTTTCAAGTTTGTGGGTTATTATTCGTTTTTATATGGTTTTAATATTAGTGATACTCAACCACGTACGTTTTCGTTGTTACCTTTTGATGTTCTAAGCTACGACACAAATAACATAACACATGTAGCTATCATTTTTTTATATTACGAATTTATTTATCGATTGTCATGTTGTGCGATACGTCTCGACGCAACACACAGTTTTTCCACGCCCCTAGTTATAATCTAAATAATATTAATAGAATATAGAAAATTTTTGATAGAAAAAAAATAAAAAATAATTAATATTAACAGTTAATATAGAAGTCATACATATATGATAACTTTCTCTTTTACTTGAAACATTTAGATGATCCCGCCCAATTTCCCCAATATTCATATGTTCCCTCCAAGTGCCATTCACTTTCCCCAATCTCCATCTTCTCAGAAATCTCGCCCTCTCCATCCATTCCCTGAAGACGTGGAGTCGAGCTACCCTTCTCTCCGGTCTCTTTCATCTCCATCAATGATGACTGATCCACTCTCCAAGTCGCTGCTAACGTTCTCCTCACCCGCGCCATATCCACCTTCCTCTTCCGCTTCTCCGGTCGCCGAGCAAAGGGCCAAAGAACTTGTTCGATTTCTAACCAATGTTTCTCATTAGTTTGTTTTATTTCAGCATCTAGGGTTTAGTTTGTGATACATGGTACGTATTTGAGCCTATGGAGCTTATGTGCCAGTAATAGCGATGATTGAATTGGAGATTTGTATGTTCAATAGAAATTCAGATCCGTTCGCTTTATGCCTTGTAACGAACACCTCTCTTGCAGGAAACTTCAAATCACACCCTAATTTCGTCTCCACTGAAACTGCTATTGAGAAGAAGGTTGTTATCATCAAAATTGGCATCAGAGGGAGGTAGTTGTTATTGTTAATTGTTATTTTTTGGTTGTTTGGTTGTGAAAAACTATGTATTATTACTGTCATTGTGCAGGTGCCATGTACAATATGCTCAAGTTTGAAATGGTAAAGTTGATGGATTTTTTCTGTCTTTCTCCCTTATTAAATTCGTCATCCATTTTATTTTCTTTTGTTTTGTATAAAGAAAGACTTTCAGTCATTGTAGGGCCTTTGTGTTACTTTCCATATTTTGTAGTAAATAAGCTCTCACTTCTGTTTGTAGGTAATTCTGATGTATGAACTTGCTTTTCACATTAATTTTCCATTGTGCATTACTGCATTTGTGTGTAACAATCTTGGAGTTATTTATAAAGACCGAACAACCTTGATAAAGATGTGGAGTGTTATCAGGTATTTCATCTCAGCATTGCAGGTATTGGTATTGGTGTTTAATGATTAATATTGTAGGCGTTTTTTTTTCTGATAGATTTTTGTTCTTTTGGTATTGGCTTCGTCAAATAATCCCAGTGTCTCACAATTGTGGAACACGTTGGAGTCCTCTACACAGTGCAAGTATAATTTAATCAATCAACATCTAACAGAACAATATCGTTCAACTATCGCTTTCAGAATTGTAGATTAATATATAGGGCAAAATGGATGTTGCTAGCATGATAAAGATAGAGATTGTGGTGAATCCTACTTATGCAGAAGCCTACAATAACTTAGGTTTGTTCCAAATCATACATTTAAATTATTAACCATTTTATAATATTGTAGTCGTTCTTGCACATAACTTTAGGTGCAATTATTTATCATATTGTGATCATTCTGTATGGTGCTTTGTTGGGAATTGCAACATAATAACATAATTGAGGCCATAGCCTACAATCCCCATATTTATGATTTGTGATTTGATAGATATATTGGTCGATTGTAGTATTGTTGGACTTGTAGGTCATGGATTTGAACCTTCATGTCTTATGTGCATACGTAGGGTAGATTTGGAACTCTATGTCTTATGTGTATGCATGTATGATAGTTTTTTAACATTTGAATTTAAAGATTGCATTTTAAGTTTCATTTTATTAATTTAACGTTTTGTTTTGTTTTGTTAGGCAATTTCTACGGTTCCGATTGCAAGTATGAATTGAAGACGTTAAGACATTGGTTCGGGAAGTTATTGTATATCACTTTCATATGTAGAGATATATGTATTTGTGTTATTGAAACTTTTGTAATTTTGTTTTACTTTAAATCCTTTGTAATTTATATTCTTCGGTTATTTTATATTGGTTTTAGTTTAATTTTGTTTTTTGTAAATTTATTTTCATTTTTAGATAATTTGTTTTTAATGGGAATTTATTCGAAAATTTAATAAAATTTCCTAGAAACTAAACCAAAAAAGAAAAATATATTTTTTAGCTTAAACATCGATCATTTCTGTACTAGTGTTTTTTATTTTAACTTTATAGG